>VDFB02270889.1:0-35527 GCA_007258455.2 Sequoia sempervirens
TCTCTTTCTCACACTAGCATGATTTGTTCAATTTTAAACCAAAACTTGAAATGTGTAGGTAATTTTTTAGACAACCAATGTCACTAGAATGCTTTTTATTCTCATGATCACCATGAAGCACGAGAGAAGTGCATATGCATTCGAATGACACAAGTTGCAAAAAAGATTACAAGACAAAGCAAACACAAGTTCATTTTAAATTCTCAAAGCAATGATGAGTTCTTTTTAGAGCACCAAAACCAAGTGTGAAGTTGTTTGTTCAATTTTAACCCAAGATTAAAATTCTAGTAAGTTTCTAAGGTTCAATTTTAACCAAATTTGACAAAGCATGAGTTGTTTGTAAATTTATGCCCAAAATAACTCTAGTTGGTCCTAGAAAAGGAAATGAAATGTAAAATTGGAAATCCTAAGCTATTACAATGAGCATTAAAAAATTCTTTTATGTCTCCAATTCAATTTTTCTCCCTTTCCTACAAAGGCGACGTTGTGCAATAAATGTGATGTGTAGTAAATGCGATGCTCTGCAACTGCACAAACGTGACGCTGTAAGCAAATGTGGTGCTCTACAGTGGATAGAGACAATGAATGTGACATAATTTCAAAAGCGATGCTCTACGGAACTAGAAAGTAAGACAAAAGACAAAAAGGTCAAATGTGGCTTTGTAGAAAAAGTGATGCGACAGTGACGTGCATATATGGTGCGACATGGTGAAGGTGACATTGTTTCTGAAAGAGACGCTCTAGAAGTTTGCAAAAGCGATGCTGCAGGAAAATGCGACATTGTATGAGTCAAGGGAGGCGTTGCTCCCTTGTAGCTGCAAAAACATGAAATTTTAGGCAAAAATTGACAAGATAAATTAGTTAGCCCTCCTTCTAGCGCCAAAATGTGAACATCAAACCTGCAACATGGCTAACATAAGAACATCAAAAAATGATTAGTCATGTTAGAAAGCCCAAATCTAATGTTCCCTATGAAATTATTAGCTAAATCAAAGAGGAAACATGAACATGATAGTAAAACAACTAAAGCTAACATGAAACCATATTGAAATAACTAAACCTCCATCCCATAGGGGGAGTGGTGCTTCTTTTATGTGGAAATAAGCCCTTTCCCAATCCCAATTGAGAAGCTTGATGTTTGAAGATGATTCTAAGTGATGAAAATGAGTTCAAAATGACATGAAGATGGTGATTGCAAACAATGAAAATGACTATAATGATAATGCATGAAGTTGTGGATCCATATCATGAAAATGATGCTTCTATTTATAGAAGCCAAGGGTTGAAGAATGAGAGGATTTGATGAATGTGGGATAAAATGGGAGCCAATGAGAATGTGCCAAGTCTCATAATTATATTGGAGGAAGGTGGAGCACATTTTGGGAAATGTGTGAGTGGAGGAGGATGAAAGAGAAGTAAATGAAATTGGTTGAGGATTTGAAAGGTTGTAAGAGGAATTGAATGAATGTTGTTGGGATTTGAGAGGATGTAAGAGAATTAATTGTTTTTGTAAGAGGTTTTATTGAGGATGTGAAAGATTTTTGAAAATATTTGGAGGGAAATTGAATGATAGGTTGTTGAGAGGAATATTCCTTGGAATATGCCTTTGTGAAGATAAATAGAGGAATTAGATAATTAATAGAAATTATTTTCATGTGCAACCTGGCTAGTTGACCATGGGTTGATTTAACTCTTGACGAGTTAAAAACTAGAGGAATTATTAATGATGATTAGAAAGGTGATTTAGGATTAATAAATTCAAAATTAATTAATTGGGATGGATTAGGAGATTGTGACATTTGATTTGATTGATTTAATCAAATGAGAGGATTTAAAGGGGATTAAATTAAATGATTTGATTTAATTAAAAATGATGAATATTAGTTAGAAGAAGGGTGAATTAATCAATAAATTTAATTATTTGATTAATAGCTGAATTTTTTGAATTTAACTAAATAATGCTGATTATTTAATTAATTGAAGTTAGTTGAAAATTGATTTAGGAAGAAATAGTGTTAATTTATTAGAATCAGGTGCATAGTATCAATCGATACTTTTTTAAGTGTCTAAAATTTTCCCCTCTTTGAAGCGAGGTACCTACTATGTTGGTTCAAAGAATAACACTGTTGATATCTAAATTCAAAAAAAATCTGATTTTTCATATGCCCCACTACTGCCCCAATAGAAGAAATTATGCTACTACATACATTCTTGGCATATCATAGCTTTTGGTATATTTTACTACATCTTTATGAAGAGTTCGCCTATAATAGCCAGTATTCAAAATTTTAAGAGTTATCCTCTTTGTTGCAAAGTGTTCCCCATAGGGTTCATCATGGCATGCTCTAAGGATATCATATACTTTGTCTTCTCATATGCATCTTCTCATTATGTTTTCTAATATTATGTATAATAAGTATCCAACTATCGACGAGTAGGGAAAAAATTTCTGAGCTAATTGCCTCTTCTCCCTTATTGACAAATGGGGTGGTATTTTTCCTACTAAAAGATATTTGGAAATATCTGTATACCAAGGTGTATGCAAAGATAAAGAAAATAAATTCTCATCTATTAATGAGTCATCAACAACATCTTCTTCTGATTTGGTTGGTATTCTTGATAGAAAATATGCTACTACATTCTATTTACCTGGCTTATCCATAATGGTAATGTCAAATTCATGAAGTAACAATAACCACTTGAAAATCCTACTACCAACCATTGGTTTGTTCATGAGATACCTTTTTGATGTATGATTAGTGTGTATGAACACTTAATACCTTGTAATGTAATGTCTAAATTTATTTATTGCATAGACCATTGATAACATATCCTTTTTAGTCATTGTATAGTTGAGTTATTTCCTCTGAATATTTTTATTGATACTTAATGGCATACTCAAGGTTCCCATCCTTCTATCCTAGCACATCTATTGAAAAATCAAAATAATTTGTATGGATGTGGAAGGGTAAGTTCCAGTTTGGTCCTCTCAAAATAGAAGTCACTGTTAGTGCTACCTTGAGAGCTTCAAAGGAGTGTTGACAAGTAGTTTTCCATTTAAAGGTTACATCCTTGGATAATAATTTTAATAGTGGTGTTGTAATCTTGCTAAATCTTGTGTGAATCTTCTATATTAGCCAACATGGCCAAGGAAAAATCTAACATCCTTTTGTTTTTTTGGCACAAGGAGTGTTGATATTACCTCAATTTTGTTGGGATCTACTTGAATTCCTTCATTGGACACAAAATCTCCCAAAAAATTCACCCAGTCATCATCATGGAGCATTTATCATGACTCAAGGACTCATTGTGTTCTTGAAATCTCTTTAGTACCTTCTCCAAATTTCCAAGTGATTCATCATAGGTATTCCCATAAGTTGTGAAATCATCCATGTAAGCCTCCATGGAATCATGTGCAAATTGTAATAATATGCTTAGTACTTCCCTATGGAAGGTGGCTGGTGCATTGCATAGCCCAAATGGCAAGATAGAATAAGCATATGCACCCCAAGGGCATACGAAAGTTATCTTGGTCTTCTGGGGTTATCTTAATTTGATTATAGCCACTAAATCCACCCAAAAAGGAAAAGTAATTCTTTCCTACTAATGAATCAAGTACTTGGTCAATGAATGGAAGTGGAAAGTGGTATTTCCTTGTTGCAACATTCAACTCATGGTAGTCTACACACATTCTCCATTTCCCTCCCTTCTTAGGGACAATCACTAGTGGAGACACCCATTGACTCAACATCATAGATGGGATAGAGAAATCTTGCATCCAATATTTTTTATAATTTTGATTTGAAGATGTCTCAAACTATAGGATTCATTCTCCTTTGGGGTTGTCTAGCTGGTCTAAAACCATCATTGATATAAATCCTATGCATGCACAAGTCTAGGTCTGTCCCTTTCATATCATGAAAATCCCATGCAAAGTCTATTGCATGTTCCTTCAACACAGTCAATAGGGAGGTCTATTGTGCAATAGTCAGTTGACTATTTACATTCAATGTTTTTCTTGGTATAATTTCTAAATTCAAGGATGATATTTTAACAAATGAAATTTCAAGTCCAATGATGTTTGGAATACAATGATGTTGTAACAAGTGATGGAAAATTTGGGAAACCAACTTAGATGAATTGGAAGGGGCCATATTTTGTAGAGGATCTTACAGACATATTAGGTAGTCATGTTATTGTGAGTCCATGCCATAGTTTTTCTACATGATGTTTGCAATCATTTCTTCTTCATCTTGGTTTTCTAACAAGGGATTGCATTCAATAGTCATCAAACTTTTTAAGGAGTATTGAACTTCCTCATCTAGGAAAAACTAGATAGTTTGTTCTAGGTCTACAGGTAGCTAGGTTGGTGGATAAAGAACTAATTTCTTAGTCGCATTTCCATTGGAAATGATCATATTTCTAGACATGCAACCTATGAAGGTACGTGTTGTTTCCAACCAAGGTCTCCCCAAGATGAGGGGATATCCTACAAGATTAGTTTTAGGCTGCAATACCATAAAGTCTATAGTGTACTCCCATGAATCTAGTGTTATTACAAAGTCTTCAATGATTCCCCTTGGTTTAACTGTGGACCTATCTACCAATTGAAACATAGTAGGTGTAGGTCTGAGCTCCATTAATTGTAATAATTTTATGGTTTCTTTGGTCATTACATTAATGGCTAATCCTAAGTCAATTAAGGTATTTTTTATATGAGTTCCATTATTTTGACATCTACTAGAGGGCTCCCAAGATCAACATATTTGGGGACAATTATGTTTCCCAAAATAATATCTGCAAGTTTTCCTAAGATATGTACAAGCTAAGGGTCCTTTTGCTTCTTACCTAGCTTTTTGAGGCATAACTCTCTCACTATTTTAGTATAGATAGGCACTTAATAGCCTAGATGGGGGTATTTTGATGCAAGCATCCTTGAGCTATCCCAACAGATCAGTTTCAACTTGTGATTGATGTCTTTGGACTATTAATCGCTCAAGGAATGGAGGCTCTAAACTCATGGTTATTGGATTGACCTCGATTTGAGTCAGTGTTGTCTTAGGAATTGATTTGTCATTGATGTCAAAGGTTCAAAAAGTGTGTTCAATGCTAATGTGTTGATTTGTGATGCAATAATGTCAAAGGTTGTAGTGGCTGCAAATTACAAAGCATTGCTTCAAGGAAGATCTCAGAGAAGGCATTTCAGTGTTGACCACTATAGTGGCAAAGTGTTCATGCTTCATAATTCTTATGGCTCACCCTTGATACATTCATCATACATGAAAAATGACATGTTCATGCTCATCCAAGTTCTAGTGTTGATGATACACTGCTCATTCAGTGTTTAGTTCATTGTAATAGTTCTCAATGTTGTTTTGGTGTTGGTGTCAAAGTGGTGTTGCTACTCATTACTCACCCTTTCTAGTTCATGATGTTGATAGTTCATAGTGTTAATGATTCAAAGTGAAGCTTTGCTATTTGTAGAAAAGGAACAATTGATGGTGTTATTTTGTGGCTAGTTGAAATCACATTTTGTTCACATGTCTTCAAACCATTGAGGTTCTTGAAGCGGATTAGGGCTCCTTCATTCTTTTTGAAAGATTCTAAAACCCTACATAAGATTTTCTATACAAAGTTTTAAAACAAATTCATTTTTATTATGTTTGATTAGTGACTTGATATCACCAGTCAAGAGTCACTTAAGTGACCACTTGAGGGGATTATTTAAACTAAGAAACAGACTCTTCTTATAGTGCTACTAGCCAAGCAAGTGAATGTTGTATATTTCAGTATATCAAATGTTCTAGATTATTGTATGTGGAAACAAAACAAGGGTTTCAAAGTTTGGTATGTAATGACATGTTTCAAGGCTTTGACAACAACAAACTTGTGATGGTTAGGAGAAGATAAAGGATTCAATGGTTTGTGTAGTTAGGTTTTGTAAGTGCTTTCAGTTATTTTTTGTCATCAACAAAGGTATGGTTGTAATGAGATTTATTAGATTATTGATTGTTATATATAACAATGGCTTGTGCATGACATATGGTTAGGAAGATAAATGATTATTCAAGTTTGCAAGTTCATATGTGATTATTTAAAATGTATTGTTTTTTGTTATCATACTCGATAAGAGTTATTTTATTGAACAAATACTAAAATTTGATTGTAAAAGGTTGTAGCATGGAAAACAATTTGAAAAGGAAAGTTGATATGTTTTGTGTTTTTAGGTTTCCATCTTAATGAAACCTATAGGACATAAAATGTATTAATACTAGAAGTTTTAATGAATTAAAGTGAAATAGAGAAACCCTTTGTCTTTTATTCTTTCAAGATTTATAGAATGTTGTGAGGTCAAGTCAATGAGACAAAGATTGACCTCTTTGCTAGTGAGGCATTTTGTGTAGCCAATGAGGCTTTACCAGTGAGGCATATTTTTTTTGTAGCGGTGAGGTTGTATTTTTCAATGTAGAGGTATTTATTTAGTGAGGACTTATTTTTCAGCTAGTGAGGCACAAAAAGTAGCCAGTGATGCTTTATAATTAGTGGGATTTTATTAAGCCAATGAGGCATTTTACCAAGTGGTTTTTTATCCTTATGAGGGTTTTCCACTCATAAAATTTTTGTGTTATGATTCTTTTGTGGTTCATGTGATTATCATGATTCATGCAATTTAGTCTTGCAACTTTCTTTATCTACTTTGCAACATTTGAGTTTTCATGTTGTTTAAGGATCTGCTATTGGCTATCACATTTGGTTACACTTTTGAAATTGAACATTCAATGATTACAAAGAGATTATGTGTTTTGAAAAACTATTGAGTTGTAGTTGATTATTGAAACCAGTACCCCTCTAAGTGCTTCCCATACTCCAACATCGGGTTCCTTTGATTGTATGTCCATGGGCTTAGCTAGGAGTTCCTCATCAATTAATTCAGTGATATGAGGAGATGAAGGCCTATCTAACATCTTCCCTAGTTTGAAGTGTACATCACTCACCTCGACCCCATAGGTGGGGTATTACATGGTGTTTTTAGCATAATCTTGTTGGAGAAGCTAATTATTTGGGTTAGGTGCTTGTGTTGTACTGGAAATTGAGGTGTTCTCAGTGGATTTGGTGTAGTTGTTGAAGGTTTTGGAATTATGGCTTGGTGCAATGGTTGTAGAGGATATTGTGGTTGTTGATAGTTGGGATTTTGAATTTACCACTATTGACCTCTTTGCCACTGAGGTTGTCATTGATTTTTTTGGGGTGGCCACTGAGAAATATAATTAGGTCCTTGATAATTTTGAGGTGGCCACATGTTTTTTTGTTGTTGATTCTAATTGGATTGAGGCATTAGCTATTGTTAGTTTTGCACATTGACCCAAAAGTGAGGTTTCTAACTAGGAAAATTTGCATTATTACCAAAAAAATGACTTGTTATAACTCAAAGGGTCTTGGGGAATACCTTGTCTTTGTTTCCATGGTTTGTGTTGAGCTATGTAGAACACTTGAACATATTCACCTTTCAATGCATGAAATTATAATGCAACTTTCTTATCTTCAAAGATAGTTTCTACCTTCTTGCACTTTCAATTAGCTTTTCTTTGTCTATAATGTGGACAATATTTTGTAAGGGTTGCTTTTGCTTCTTCTTGGTTTTTCTTGATGTGAAGAGTATCTTTAATTCTATATCCAAGTGACTTATGATATCTTCCTTCATGTTTGAGAGAATATTTCTTAGCTCTACCTTTGATACTCCAGTGGTTGACTTGTTGATTGAAGATGTCCTATCTCCTCTAACCCTCTTGGTGAAATACCTTGAATAATTCCTACATGCTTTGAACATTTAATCAAATTTTTCCCATGAGATGTCTCATGCACCAATGAGGTTAAGTGCATCCATGCAATCCTCATTAAATCCTCTCAAGATTATCAACTTTAGGGATTCATCATAGAGTCTATTTTGGTGGGATTTCTTAAGGAAAAATTGAAACCTCTCTACATACTCTTCCAAGGATTCATCTTCCTTTTGTGACATCCTAAAGATGTCATCCATTTTGTATATGCCTCTATAGTAATCTTAGTATTTTTCCAAGAATTTTTCCTTCATTATGTTCCAATTGGGAACATCTCTTCCCAACCCAATGAACCATCTTAGATCAATACCTTTAGGGTTTTTGGAAATAATTTGATCCTATGTCCATCTGTGGTATAGTCATAACATCTGCATAGCACATCAAAATCAAAAAAGAAGGTGCTTGGATCCTCCATGACCAACCCATAGAAGACAGGTAGTGTTGAAGGAGGTATGTTTTTCAAAGTAGTTGTCTCCTAGCTAGCAATGGGGAGCTCAAATGTAACATGCTTGGTGGATCTTCAACTGCTGTATCAACCATGATGTTGATGTGTGCATGGGAAGTCTCATATGTTTCTAGTGTAGGTATTGGTGTCAGGTATGATTCTTCTTCAAGAATAACCTTTCTCTATTCATTGTGTTCACTAGTATCCTGTAATTCTTTGTGTGTTGAAGGGATAAATCTTCCCTAAGTATCTCATTTCCTCTGCATGCAATGATTATGAATCTTTGGATCAACGCTTCCTAAACATTATTAGTAAAGCGTGTTTTTGTTGATGGCTAAAACCTTATTTACCTTAATGATAAAAACAAAAACACTAAACTATGAAAGCTTGAAAATACACAGTAGAATCCTGAATGTAGCACCATCCCCGAAAATGACACCAAAAATGTAAGGCCTTTCTAATGTCTAATTAACTTGGTGTTTGCAAGTAGACACATAATTCAAAGGATGGGTTCCTAGTTGAATAGTTCACCAAACCTTCACAAAAGGCTACATTTAATTATCATCTAGGGCTCGTAATATTTTGGCAATGCTAGTACTATATGTACATTAAAGGATCCTAACTATGTTGTATATCGATGGAACATAGGTGGTCACACATGTACTAAAAACTGTAAAAATTAGAAAAGGAAATAAATCATAAAATTGTAAAATAGGGGAATTAACATAATTTTGTTGCTTACTTAGTAGTTTAGAAACTAAATTCAATTTTCCACAAATTATATTCTTACATATTTTTGAAATAATATAGATAACTTATTCAAATTTTTATGTCAAGTTGTCTAACTCTGTTTTTTTCTGAATTTTTATTGCCACTTAAGGGCTTGTTTTTTCCATGATGATCCTGCACATACCCATGCATATAATTGAAAACTTATCTTAAATTAATTTAGTAATGTAGCATCTGATCTAGTAATAAAAAATAAGGTGGGTTGACAGTACCTTGAGTGGCCCTTGCTCAAGTTGCTACACCCACAAAAGATATCAACTATGCACTACTTGATCAACAAATCATGATGAAAAACCAAACTCCTTAATTGCATGAAAAATGGATTTATTATAGTTTGAAAAGAATCTCTAATGATTTATCATTGAATATTAAATATCTACTACAACTTGATAATATAAAACTAAAAGTAATTAACTATTAATTGGTAAAAATAATCACACTGCTAGATTTTCTCTTCAACGACAAAACCCAATATATAGGACTAAGAGGAGTCTTATTCATTCTAGTAATAAAAATAGAACATTAAAGCACACTTCCACCCTCCCTCAAGGATAGGGAGAGGACTAATATTTAAATAAAAAACCATAAATATTAAATAAAATAAGATTTACCAAACTAGGATTCTTCCCCTAATGGTTAACTGCCATGACAAAGACATGTTTCAAGGAAAATTTTATATCATGGGTCACTCCTATTTGGAACATACATCTTCTTCCATTTTCCTTATTGGTGGATATTTTTGTACCATTCAATAGCCACCTTCACTTACCTCTAGAACTTTTCTTCTTCAATCATTCTGGCTTCTCCCCTGCAACTGTCCATAGTCCTTTGTTGCGAGCTATAGTCTTCTTGGCTATAATATGTTACTTTTTCTACCAAGGTATTTACATCATTAAAAATAAAAATTAAATCATTAAAAAACATACTAAATCTTATGAACATTCATACATCCACACAAGCATATATCAATATATCATACTTATATTTCCACATATTTAGGTCTGTCAAAGTGCACAAAAGGCATATGAAAGATGAATGAAGTCTTGGAAATGTTTGTGAAACTTAGAAAATGAAATGATAAAAGCATAAACCAATGAAGGAGAAACTATCCATTATCTATACCCATCAAAGATTATTGTCTTTGAGATATTATCTTCATCATTTGACACTTTAAGACTATGATGAAATAATATATACCTTTGATTTTTTGCTTCTACCATGTGGCTATCATTTCATTTCATGAAATTTTTTCTTGTTGATGAAATCACTACCCTCCATTTATAGACATGTGATGCTTCTCTTTAACTATATTATGGACTTGGCTAGGGTTTAGACAAAGAATAATGAAAAGGAAATCTTAAGCTTTAATGATAATGCTTTAGCTTATTTGAGCTAGGGTTGTAATAGTTTTATGAATGCCTCTGTTATATTTGTGTTCTTTCCTCTTTGAAAACTCTAAAAATTTCTTCAAAAACCTTTCCAAATGCAATAACAATTTAATGATGGGCATCTAAAAATTTATAATAAAAAATACAAGTATCTCAAATGGTTGTCCCATAAAGTGAAACTTGTCAAATAGAAGAGTTTAAATATAGTTAGGATGTACCTCTTTAACTATCATCTTCAATGTATGTATCCTTGCAACTATAACTCCATATCCTTGTAACTTGAAGATAATGAAAGGAATCATATTGCATGCATATATTAGAATTTTCGCAACCAATACAAAACTCTATGTAGCCTCTTCCTATGTTCTTCCTCATTCTTGGCAACTATGAACAGTTCTCTTAAACTATTATGTCAATGGTAGCACTCACAATGTTTGAAACCCTAGGAGTTCAGATTCTTCGTGAACTTAAGACTTTAATAAAATTTCCTTCCATTTTCATGCTCATGAATTCTTCCCTTTTTTTTCTTTTGCACGTGGATATGAGACTCAAGGAAAGTTTTATTAAAACCTTTTACATTACCAAGACTCAACTAAGGATAAGAAGATCCACGCCTAACCTTCTTTAAAGCATGTCTATTTTAGACCTAAGAATCAAATAAGGAAAAAAATAAGCATTAAGGCCATGCACTTGATTTTCTAATGAATATGAAAGTAGACAACACTTCCATAGGTGGCATATTAGAGGATGAGAGGAGTTCTTACATGATATGGTGGACATATTGTATGCAATTTCAAGTATCTTGATGGAGAACAAGAGCATGTTGGAGATTCATTTGGTTTCATATATGGCCGTGATGACGCATTATATCTATTGAACCTATACAATGTATACAACAAGTGAGAGAATGCTAGGAATAGGGTTTTGTACACCATACAGAAGAAATAAATAATTTAATATATAGACTAAATATTTATTTTTGGTGCATATTTAGTGACGTGTTTAGCTACACTAAATATTTATTAAGGCTACTTGTAAATTTTTATGTGGCATTGGCTAGATATTTTATGTGTGGGTTACACATGGAAAAATATTTAATTGGGAAAATTAGTACCAAAAAAGTAAATGTAGGGTCAATGGTTTTGTGTACTCATAGTTTTGAGGAACATGGTTTTACCTTACATCTTGATTATTTTATGTGAGATTGATTTTATAAAATCAAACACATGTTTAGTAGTTGAGGTTGGTTAGTTGGTTGTTAGTGGTTTTGACTTGGTTGTCACTATATTGAGCTCACTTCCAAAGAGTGGACATGTGAATCATGACATAAGATGTGTGGACACATTCTTAGACACAAGGAGGATACATTGGAGGAATATGATATTTCAAAAGTATTCATGGAGACTTTGTAAATTTTTTTTTTTTTTCATTATTGAATAATACATTGAGTGTGGATGCTTTTAGAGGTTGGATTTTTTCATCTCAACGGTTTTACGAAGGTATATATTGTGTTATCTTATGGTATGCCTTTGATCCTAACTTATGGCTATTATGTAATCTTCTATGCATACTTTTATCTCAAGGGGTTATGTAGGAAATGGTTTAATCAACCTGTATGATTTTCCTAACAAGGCATACGTCCCCAATTAAAGCCTCTATTAATACCCAAAATTTGGTTAATTATTTTTCCCCTTTGATACTTAGGCCACAATTTTTCCATCACATATATTTTATTTGAGAGATATTTAATTGTCCTCTTTTTCAAATATGTTAGAAACCCCATAAAATCCAAGTCTAGAAGTTATTATTAAACTTCCTATGTGTTTTTGGTGTTTGTGGGATTTCACCTTGCTACTTGATGTGGATTGTATCTCCCCTACCAAATATTATCCACACCCACTTCCCCTTCCCTTACCTACATTCCTTTTATTAGAATTTTATGACCTTTTTTCCCAATTTGTGGAATCCAAACCCCTACTAAATATTTGTATCTCTAATTTCCTCCTATTTTCCTACATCCCTTTCTCATTCCTTTTAATATGGAAATAGTAGTGAAATCCCTTACATGTATATATCTATCCACTCGTTCTAATATAGATGTCGTCTTATCTCCCACAGCTCATTATGGGTTGAATTATTGTAAGTTTTTTCTTTAAAATTTCCCAAAGTGAAAAAATCCTTGACAAAGTAAAACAAAGTTAAGTCATTTGGTTCTCAATGTTGCAAATTTTGTTAGTTTTCAAACTTTATAAAATGATAACAAGGTTTAATATGATGCAAAGTTCATGAGATCACAAGCTTAGTGAAAGTGTGATGTATTTTTCTAAGACACAATTTTTTTTAATAAAGATAACAAAGAAGAGAAGTGTGAAATGAATAAGGAAATACAAAAAAAAGGGGTGAAGTTATAAATGTTGTAAAGTTCACAATTTCATAAAATTTGTGAAAGAGTGATATAAAGGTTCATGATCTATTCATTTTGTTGAATGTGCAACATGCTTAAGAAAAGGAGAAATAAGATAAAAAGGGAATAAACTTTTTATTTTTTGAAGTTTAAAAGCTCATGAACTTTGTGCAAATAAGACATGGTTCATAATTAAAAAAAAAAAATTGACATAATAAGAAAAGGGGAAATATAACTAAATTTTAAATTGCAGAGAAGTGTGGGAAAGGAAATATAAAAAATTACATGTCAATTCCTCTAGTTCAATTCAAACACCTCCTATACACTACAACTATTCTCCAAACACCATGAATGTATGTAGATAAATTCTCATCTAGATTTCATCCATGCAAAAATTTGAGTGATCCATGTTTGTGAAGGATACATTATGGCCATAGATTATAATACCAAATAATTTTTGCATTCACTCCTTAACTACTATGTTGTCTTATGTCTCATAGCTATTTTAGGTGAATTTGATAAAGGTATTATATATGCAATTTTTTGATTTATTTTACGAGGTTTGTCATTGAGCCAATTGTATAGTATGGAAGTGCCTCAAGCTCATTATAGAGTATCAACTAATGCATGTCTGAGTTAAAAATGATGATGTGCTTCCAGTGAAAATTAGGAAGGATCTATTAAATTACATCTCTATGTATTGGTATGTATCCATGGTATTTCCTAATGATTCAAAGGTATGTATAGTCATACTTATATATTTTCTCTTGAGCACTACATTTATTTATGTGATTATAAGAGGGGTTAGATGTAAGTTTGACAACTTATAATGTGTTATAAATTCTTTGTAATGGTATTTTCTCTTTTTCATATGGGTTTTCTTAGTTCTTAGATGATTTTTTAAAGTATTTACATCACAAGGAATATAACCTTTTATTTGCATGTTAATGAAATATAGTAATATTGATGTTTTACCTAATGACATCTCTTTCCCTTTTGTTGTTCATGAATCTATTACCCAATGGAGTAGGCATTAGTTCACATTGGTGAAGGATAAAAAATCATCATTTAAACACCCTCCCTCTTAGTTAGAAATAGGATCAAATTAGGAGTAGAGTAGAATATGCATGATTCTCATGATTTAATATTATAAATAGGAAAAAATCATAAGCAACCCAATAATATAAATCATCAAAGATTCATAACATGTATGTTTACACCTTGAAATTGTTTATGTATATTACATGAGATCGTTCATTGGTTATTTAATACTACGATTATTTATGTATGCATGAGCAAGATGTTAATCAACTATATTAGATATTTTATGCAATTAGTTAGTCTTTGACCTAGTGATAGTTATAGGGGTCAACTATACACTGGGTATAGTTGTTGATTGTCATGTTACACTTTATTTTGATATATATAAATGTATTAACAATTCTTCTAAGAATACCTCACAATTCTAACCGAGTCATGTAAGAGAGACTACCCAAAATAAAGAAAATGAAATTTTCAATAAATAACATAAAGATTAAGCATGTAAACTAAACCATTCACCTCAATTTACCTTTTTGTTTGGATTGAGCTAAAGAGAAGTGCACCCAATGTTCCACTTGATTTTCTCCTTTTTTATGTGTGATAGATGGTGGAATGTGGTAGCTTATGGAAGCAACATGATGTTATGATTAAGGTAGATTAAAAGATAGGACATGATGTATTTAGGATGATAAAAAATGATAAAAATAAGAGCAAAGTCCTTCATTTATATATTTTCTAAAAGAAAAATTAAGGGCTAGGATGCATTGTGAGATGGAGGGTTGAGATTGAGTGAGGATGGAGGATTATATTTTCTATAAGTATTACAATAAGGAGGCTTGGGAAATAGGAATGTGTCAAGGGAAAGAGGTAGGATCATTAAAGAGACAAGTGAGAGAGGTAGGATGGCTACCTTATGATGTGTAAGAAGCAGGGTGGCTTCACATGTGTGAGAAAGAGATAGGAAGTGTTAGAAATTTTAGGTTTTGATCCATGTAGATGGATTCAATGGTTAGGATTTAATGGACAAGGATTGAGGGTGAGTTGAAACTAAATATTAGGGAAAATGTTAGTGAAGGTTGATTAGCTTGAATCAATTAATTAAGTATTAATTTATTTATTTAGTTTGAGAATTTTGAGGATAATTTTTAAACTTAATTAAATAAATATAAATTTATTTAATTAAAGGTGAGTGATAAAGGTGAAGGGTTGAGTTTAATCAAATAAATATAAATTTATTTTTAATTAAGGTTGGGGGTAAAGGTTGAATTAATTAATTATTTTTTACTTAACTAATGGTTATAATGGATTAAATTCAAGTGTGGTCAGGTATGGGAAAATTTAGGTGTTTATATTTTACCCCTCTTTGATATGGCATCATGACTATAAGAAGTGGTGTTTTATCAAAGAAGAATAAATATAACTTGGGTAGAGAGGGATGAAGAATAGTAGCATGATTCCTCAATAACTATAAGGATGAGAAAGGATGATGAGGATGGAATTTTCTATGCCCCCTCAAGAGGACATGTGGGTTCAAAGAACATGGGTGTGATCCCAAAATGGATGGGAGGATGAGAGAAAGGAGGAAAGGTCACGGGAGAAGTTTTATGGAAAGGATATATGTATGTTGGAGAGGGATAGAGAGGGAGGATTTATGAGAATCATACTATAAGGCTACATAAGAAACCTAGATTTAATATTGTACTTAACATTAGGCACCAAATTATAAGGAACTAGGGTGACAATGTGCCAAGTACATGATCAAAAGGGTCAAGTGTAAATATATATGCCTTATGAAACCATGATATGGAATACCATGATGCACCTATGTTAATATGGTGTAGATACCATGATAAATGTTAACAATGATAATATACACAAGCAATAAGAAAGCATACACAACAACAAAAAAAACAACCAAGATTATGCCCCTAGTCAAGCTGAAAATTTGATTGATTGATGGATGGATGGATGATGAGGAGGATAGATAGCTTAATGATAAGAAAAATGCATATCCCAAGGATTGGGAAGGACATATCCCTATGATTACAATTGGATTAAATTTTATCAATGGATGATTTGGGATGATGGAATAAATTGCATAATTGGATTGTATGGATTATGATTGACTGTAGTTGAAAGGATTTATTTGGGATTTTTGTATTAGATGGATGGAAGGAGGATAAATAGATTAGATAGGAAAATATTTCATAGAGGATATGATGGTTAGAATAGAATAATGGATAAGAACCAATGACAAGAGATAACCAATGCTTGGTAAAAGATGGAAAAATGGAAGGATTGCTTGGATAAGAGATAAAAGGATTGAAAAACTAGGTGGTGATAGGAGATGGAGGATATAAGGATGAATCTCCAAGGGCCATGTTGTAAAAGAATGAAATACCCCACACACTAGATGCATTTCAATTAAGGATGGAAGGATGGTGGTAAAGGATGTGTAAGATGGGAGGATGGTGTGCACAAGAGATATAGATGGTAGAGGAAGTAAGGTTTGTATTATTTAAATAATGCATAAATAATCTCCCCTAGCATTATCAAGATCAAAGGCGGGAAGTGGGGATGGGTTCCATGGGATAGTAGGAAAGAGATATTATGAGGAATATGACATGAAGGATACTGGAAGATGTGGTTGGTAAGATAGAATGATTGAATCTTTCCCACAAGTGTAGAGTTTAGGAGGATGGTGATTAGACATGATGCTTTTTTATAGGATTTCATAATGATACTTTCCCAAGGTGCCACAAAAAGTGTCTTTCACTCTTAGATGGATTATTTCTCTTTACTTTTTTGTATTTGAATTTTTTGGTGGGGATATTTATGGGATGACATGGATGGAGAGGGGTGAGGATAAGGATGTGGATAAGTAGCTTTGGAATATGGTGGATGGGTGATATATGGAGGAAGTAGTCAAGTGTTTAATTCCATGGATGTATCCCTGGAATAAATGTTATAATGGACTAAGGAAATTGAAGGTATGTTCAAATATTTTGGATGAAATAGATGGGGAGATGGAAAGATAAGGATCTATGCAAAGGATTAAATTAAATGGTTTTTAAATGGGATGAATGTATGATAATGGATGAGGTTTTGGAAGACTTGTTGATAAGTTATGGTTCCATGTTAAGAAGGTCAAAATTGGAACACACTTTTAGGGATTGTAGAGTTGTGGATGAGAGATTGATTTTAAACATTAAGATCTATAGGGAATAATGGAGGGGGGTTTTGAGATATAAGGGACCAAAATAGATGGAGTAAGTTACAAAGGACTTAGGATAGTGGAGTTTTGGAAATAAGGTCCAAAATAGATTTTGAAGGTGGGATGTTCTTAAATAGAGGATTGGAAGACGTATGAATGGAGGAAGATTTGGAGGAGTAGATTTGGAATTAGCTTGGGAATCCATATGGTTTTTCCTATGATTTTTACTTCATGGGCCTTTGTGGCCTTTGGGATTTAGCTTATATTTTATTGATTTTTTCTTGTATTTAACATATCTTTTGGATAGGACATGTTGATCCTTAAATATTTTTGTGGATTTTTGACTTTATGCATTCAAGATTTGAAATCCAAACTTCTTCCAATAACCATAGGGGTGTATGAGGATGGATGACTTGGAGGTTTTATGATTGGTATGATGAGAGCATGTTAGGATGAATTCAAATATGTGTACCTTTCTTGACCGTAATTAGGGATTTTAGATGATAGAATGGCGGATTTAGGAGTTGTTGAGATAAATGTGATGGGCATGGTAGATGGAGGGATGTAAGGGCCCAAGATGGATGAAAGGTATGGAGTATTTAGTTTTGGAACATAAGGGACCAAAATGGATGTGAATGAGGAAGGAATGAGCTTTAGTACATAGGGGACCACAATGGATTGTGATGAGGAAGGAGTGATTTTTGATACATAAGGGCTCAACATGGAATTGGAAGATGGGGGATGTGAAAATTTGGATTTATATGGAAGAACTTGGGATTTGGAAGGGATGGAATGTGTAACAATGTCTTTAGAATGAGATATGTAGCCATGACCATGTGAAATTGGCTTTTATTTGATTTGTATGGGTTCAAATATTCCTTGTTCATGGAGGCCTAAGCCCTTTTCCTTTATAGTACATGTTTTGAACTAAAAAAAATGTCTTGAAATGGAATACTTGTTGTTTTGGAAGCAAGACATGAGTCCATTTTTTAAGGGGTATGAAGTGGAATGGATTATATATTATTGTAGGAAACCAAATTAAATGAATATGGAAGAACCAATTTAATATGTGTGAGAATCATGAGTGTGTTGGATAGGGTGATGGGATCTTGAGAAGGATTATAATCATGAGGGGTATTAGGAGGGATGCATGGATCTTCAGATGGGTAGGGATCATGGTATCGAAAGAAGGGGATACTTTTATCTTGAGATGAAAGGGGGTCATGGGACTAAGTGGAAGTATTTTTCTGATCTTGAGATAGAAGGGTCCATCATGGGACGGATTGGAGGGGATGCTTTGATATTGATTTAAAGGGAATTTTATGGTAGTATTTTTTGGAGTAATAGATTAGTATAGTTGGATATGTTTAGAGGAATTGAGGGAGGATAGAGGTTTTACATGACTATAAATTAGTATATGGATGTATTCTATGAGTGTTGTATATGGATGATAAAATTATTTTGGATATTTGTGGATTGAAGGTTTTACATTTTTAATAGATTCAATGAATTTGGTAGATTTTAGAGATGGGGATAAAGGGATGAAGTTGGATGCAAGATGTGGAAATATTACATAACTTTGAGTGGGGAATTAGCCTCCTTTACTAATATTCCTTGGAGGAATTATGATAGATATGAGAAAAAACAGATTTTTAGAATTGGGAAGATGTGGATTATAAGGATGTAGGAGATGATTACATCAAATAATAAGAAAATATTTTAATGGATTTTTGGATTGAAGATGAGGATGAGGATCTTGAAAGGAGTTGGTAATAAAGATTTGGGATGTGGATGGGGTTGGAAGAGAAATTTTGATAGAGGGATCATTTCAATTTTCAAAGGAAGGGAGAGGATGAGAAATAAGAGATAAATTAGTATTGGATAGGGATGGGTAAGATGGAAATTTGGCACCAATACTTAGGAGGTGCCTAACCATGGAATCTTTACCATTAACTATTAAAGCATAAGGAAAGGATGAAATGGAATGGGTCTTTGGGATTATTAGGTTCTTGGATGTGAGTAATGGTAGATGGGGAGAGCTCATTTTGGTTGAAATGATTCATCTTCATGTAGGGATCATACTCAAGTTGGTCAACAAGACTATCCTCATCATCTTCAATGATTGGTGAAGAAGTATAGAATGAAGGAATGATGTTGGATGGGATTGGGATGGAAGAAATGGGATTAGAAGAGATTGGGTGAGAATGAATTGGATTGGATGGTTGGATTAGATTAAGCTCAAATTTGGGATAAGATATTTAGAATGGATAAAGGATAGGGTGATTTGAGAAGTGGATTGGGATATGATTGGTGTCATATGTAAAATACAAAGTTTGATTAGATTTTGGATGGGATTTGGACTATGAATTGGAAATTATAATTCTAAATATAGATAATTGATTATGATTTAGATGAATTTGGATGTAAAATTGGATGAAAATAATTTTTTTTGATGAAAAAATGATATGAGGGAAAAAGATGAAAATATTGGATTGGGTTGTGGAAGAAATATTTTGAATAGGATAATTTGGGATTGGTTTTAGATTAGGATGGTGATTAGAAGAATGGGTTATTGGAGGAAATGTTGGTTGAAAAAGTTGGACTTTGATTTTAGAGGAGGATAGAAATGAAGATGATGGTTTAGAGATGGATTTGGGATTAGAAGAATGGGATTTAAGGATGAACATGAAGAGTGAAATTTTATTTAGGATTGGAAGGGGATAGGTTGGATTAGGATGTGAATAAATGAAAGAAGAAAAGGTTGCTAAGGTAAAAAAGCATTGAATATGAAAGGAAAAAGTGTTGAATAGTGAAATCATTGAAAATGTTAAACTATGAAAGCACTGAAGAATATGGTGAAGACCCTACTCTGGAAAAATATGTAGGGAAAGTTAAATTTTGGATTGGTTATAGTTTTGATTTTCGGATGGAGGATTGGGTTGGAGATATTTGGGGAAATTTGGATGGATTAAGGATTAGATTGGGAGTATGGATGTTGTATTTGGAGGAGAATATTTGATGATGGATTTTGGGATGAATTTTTTACTTGCTTGACTAAGGGATGGAATTGAAAATAAACCAAACAAAAAAAATGGATTGAGGGAGATAGGTATGTCTAGTTGAACACAAGAAAACTCCTAAAGCACTTGCAAAAGGCTATAATTATTTAAGTGGGAGTGACACCTAGTGTGGACCTACAAATGAATTAAACATTTAATATCATCTACTTGTGAATGGATAACTAGGGAATGTAAGTTCATATACCACCTGTAGACCCCTTACCTTGGAGGCTGAAGCCTTTTCTAAGGTTAGCTCTATCTCGCTACATGGAGGTATTGATGAGTAACTTCAAGGTATGATATGCATTTCTTGTACCATGTACTAAGTGATAGTTGAAAGGTCTTAAGCTAAGATGAACAAGGTAGCTAAGGAGTCCTCTAAATACCTCAAGGGTACATGAGGCCAAATTTGTAGATGAAAGAGAATAATGTCAAATAGCCAAGTGGAGAGGGTAACTAACTCTACACCTTTACTTCTGCATGGTATAAATTTCTTGGAGGCTTAGCTAAGATTGAAAAGGTTTCAATTCCAAGAGGGTTGTCTTTTGATTCACCCCTCACTTTTTATGTACTATGTAAAAACATGAGAGTTGAGGTTGTCCCCTAGGGTTATCAAATCCCTAGGTAGGACCCCTAAATGGAATGATCCAAGTGTTTTTTGTCACCCAAGATTGCATGAAGTGTAAGGGAAGAGCATACACATGTTGGGTTCCTTGAGATACAATGATAAAAAGAAAAAGATACTCTTAAAATTTTTATATCCAAGATTATACAAGGGTGTACACTTAAGAGGGAAAGTCACAAACACAACATGAAATGGTTAATTCCCATTAATAAACTTAAATGTTCCTATATTAGTGGTAAAATGATGTCTTCAACAAATGTAAGCTACAAAAAATTTAGTAGTTTATGATTTTTCTTTGAAAAGGGATTGTAAGTGACACAAATAGGAGTTAGGCTAAAAAATGGTTAGAGAAAATGATATGAGAAACCTCAAAGTGCAATTGAGTTACGAAATTTTGAAAGTGCTATAGTAAAAATTGCAAGTGCTAAATAATGTAGGTGCTAAAAGAAAGAGATAAAGAACTAGCAATGAAAATATTGAACAATAGAAGTGTAACTTTAAAAGATTAGATAAAAAGATATACAATAGAAAAATATGTACCTAAACATGAAAGTGTTTATCTACAGGTTGGAAGCATGGAAGTACAACGTGGATGCACTAACCTACCAGAAACAATATTATTTCTTGGAAAATAGAGAGCTTAAAACAATAAAAATATAGTGATAAAGTTAGAAAAAACACAAGGAAAAACAAGATGTTAGAGAACCTAAAAAGTTAGTAAGAAATAAATTAAAAGTGACATAAAAGTGAAAGTGTTAAATCCAAAGTGAAGTGTTGAAGTGGATCACAAGCACTAAAGGAAAAAACACTAAAGAATAGGGTGAAACCACCATTTTGGAGATCATGGAACTACTAAAGAATAGGACACAAACAATATTATGATCCTAGAGCATAAAAATTATATAAAACCTTAAGAAAATGACCAGGTTAGATCATGAGGGGTGCCAAAATGAAAGTAATAAAATGGTGTGAGGGATATAATAGAAATATGAAGCTTGTAAACTTAACTTTTAACCTCAATTCACCTTGCTCTTCTTCGATTGAGCTAAAGTGTAGTACACTAAATGCTCCAATTGATTTGTATCGTTTATGTGTGATGGATGGTCGAATTCATTTGATTATGGCAACAACATGATGTTATGATGAAGGTAGATTATAAGATAGGACAACACCTAGTTAAGATGATAGATGATTATAACAAAGGCATTTATTTATAGATTTTCCAAGAATAAAATCAAGGGCTCCTAATGCACTTGGAGATGGAGATTTGAGATAGAGTGAGAGCATAGAGGTTTAGCATTGTGACAAGTGTCATAATGAGGAGGATTGGGATATTGACATGTTATGGGGAAGAGGGCTAGGTGTACTCACACTTGTGTGAGCACACATAGTGAGGCTCATGAAAGAGACAAGTAGGAGAGGTAGGGTGGCTACCTTATGACATGTGTAACATAGGGTGGCTTCACATGTGTGAGAGAAATTCTCACACATTTGTGAGAAATGGTTAGGTTAGGTAGGTTAGGAAACTTTTCAAATGATGATAAGTTTATATATTGATCCATGTAGATGGATTCAATAGCTAGGATTGAATGGACAAAGATTAAGGGTGAGGTGGAATTAAATATTAAGGAAAATGGTAATGAAGGTTGATTAGCTTGAAGAAAGTAATTAAGTAGGTGTTAATTTATTGATTTAGTTGGAGGATTTGGGGGATAAGGTTTGGGCTTGACTAAGTGAGGGATAAAGATAAAATGTTAAATAAATTTTTTAACAAAGACTAAATTAATTAAATAAAGAATTCAATTATTTATTTAGTTAATGGCTAGAATGGAGTAAAGTCAAATATGGTTAAGTATGAACACATTTAAGAGTCTACACTACCCACTCTCATTAGTTAGCCTTAAATCACCCTCAATCTATCAATGAACCTTCTTTTTTCCTCCTTGATGACAAATCTCTAGCTCTAAAGGTAAGAAATATTTTAGGATTCTAGACCCACACATTTGGGAGTCAATAAGCTCAAGAATACTAATACTTCAATTAATAATCACATGGAACATGTACACCAAGTTGGCTCATGATGGGAATAAAATTGGTGGTAGCTGAAAAAATTTGAATTCAATATTTTAAAATGTAAATTTGATTCCCTTTAGTGCAAGATTGATCCTATAGCATGGAATTAACCCAAGACAACATAATTTTAAATTCAATGTGGGAAATGAATACTAGAAAATGATGGGTAATAAATAGGCATAACATATGTTATATTTTTAGGAATATATGTAGAAACAATTCAAATAAGTTTTGATATCTAGAAATATGTGTGTAAATGGGGTGGAGTGATAGATTGAGGAATGAGAAAAACTTCACACAAGATTATTTCATTTGTTAATATAATTATATTAAGGTATTCCATCAAAATGGGTCTAAAACTCAATGGGATTGACGTGATATACAAATTTCACAATATAGTTATTATATATATAAAAACACACATCTATATATATTCATATTTTATGTGTGTATATATAGAAGAGAGGTAGACATGTGTATATGTGTCTAAGACATATATGTACATGCACATATATTTACACATGCCTATAGCTATATATGAGCACTTGCACCATTAGGGGGTACAATGGATGAGTTGAAAATAAATTTTGAGGGATGTGTTGATACCTTGCATCAAATTGATTTGAAATAAATTCCACTACTACAAGGTAAGCATGAACGAATTTGAGTTTACGCATCATATAAAAAAGTTGGAAAAAGGGGGAAAACATGAATAAGCAATGAGTGGTAGTGAAAAGTTTATGATTAACCATAAGGCCACTAAAGTCATATGGAACTTTAGTATGGAGCTCAATATAGTTCATAATATTCAATTTTAAATGTTGTGCATCCATCACCATGAATTGTGAGTCTCTCTTACCACTTTCAAAATTCAAGTAAAAAATTTGTGACACAAATATTTTTTTGATAGTTTTAATGATTTCAAACACAAAATTTCTTACCCCACAACTGAACAAGAACACCATCAATATAAACCAAACCAAGAAGGCAAAGAGTGAAGAAGTCTAGAAAAACCCCTAAAGACTTGCATTTGTAAATATACAAATGCATATCTTAGCAAGACCCACTTTATTTTAACTCACCATTAATAAATAATAAAAAAATGAAAAAAATGATTGACTATATATTATTTATTTATTTATAATTTATATACTAAATTAAGTAATTAAAATAAATATGATAAAATAATATTTTATTAAAAATAAAATAAATAATAAATAATTATTAATGTAAATATAAAATTACTAATTAACAATATCAACTAAAATTAATTAAAAAAAACAAGAAATAACATCATGAACATTATTTATCAATTACAATTTAAGAAAAAATTTACTATAACAAATAATAAATATAACAACCAATTCAAATGAGTGGGAAAATTGAACCTACTATTTAATATTCTAATGTGAATCTAAATCTTATTATTTTTAATATAATCCCTTGCAAAAACAAACCCAATGTTCATTGTAGCCAATTTTTACAACTAATTTATTTTTCAACTTTAAGGTGATAGAAGCATTCAATAAAGTGGTTCAAATTGGGAAAAGTTCAAAAAATAAAAAAATTCTAAACAAAATATTAACCCAATTTTTTTTTTATCAAATTTAAAATATTGGTTATCATGAAGGAATGATATATATACACTTTCATTACATTCAATTTTTTATATATATAAAAATATAATAAATTAGAAAGTTAGAAATCTAATAAATTAATATAGATATGCAAGTGTCTATTTAGCACTTAAGATGTATATATAATCTTAATTATTAAATAATTGAAATTCAAAATCATGTTATGTTTTGAATTTTAATCGATTATTAAATAATTGAAATTCAAAATCATGATATGTTTTGAATTTTAATCGATTATTAAATAATTGAAATTCAAAATCATGATATGTTTTGAATTTTAATCGATTATTAAATAATTGAAATTCAAAATCATGATATGTTTTGAATTTTAATCAATTATTAAATAATTGAAATTCAAAATCATGATATGTTTTGAATTTTAATCAATTATTAAATAATTGAAATTCAAAATTATATTATGTTTTGTCAATGAGCCCTTGGTCTATTAGTGAAGTTCAAAGGTTCTAAATGAGCCCACCAGGGATCAAGTCTTGCTGAGTGCAAGGCTCCCACACTAAAAAAGGGATGAGGTCGGGATTTGTGGATGACCTCAATAAAAAATTATATTATGTTTTAAATTTTAATGGATTATTAAATAATTGAAAATCAAAATCATGTTATGTTTTAAATTTTAATCAATTATTAAATAATAGAAATTAAAAATCAAAATCAAAATCATGTTATGTTTTAAATTTTAATCAATTATTAAATAATATAAATTAAAAATCATGTTATGATTTGAATTTTAATCAATTATTAAATAATTGAAATTCAAAATCATGTTATGTTTTGAATTTTAAACAATTATTAAATAATTGAAAATCAAAATCGTGTTATGTTTTAAATTTTAATCAATTATTAAATAATTGAAAATCAAAATCATATTATGTTTTAAATTTTAATCAATTATTAAATACAATCAAATGTTTATGATAGACTATACCATTTTGAGATACCTACAATTTATATAACAAATTAAATGTAGATCTTACATAAATAGATTTTTCTATTTTATAAATAAACTTTAAATAGTGTGAAGGGATGCATCTCTTTAACTATATTAGAATAGATATCTTAAATATACATTATTTTATTTTAATATGGAACTATTTTATTTATTACATATATGTTGGAATAAATATTATGTACTACTTGTTTAAAAATATTATATTTATTATTAAATATTAATATTTTGATGTATAAATAATAGCAAAATTTAAGAGTCCGCAAGAGGTTTGCTCTCTATTGGTCTTGGGTTCGACTCTACTCCTAAATTTAAGCCGTGGGACTTCTTACGGAGGCCGCAAGGGATTAATCCCTCCACAAAAACCCAAAATAAATAAATATTTTAATTTTAGATAAATAACAATGAGGGAAAATTGGAGGATTGAAGGTCAAATTGAAGCCCTAATATGGTGGGAGGAAACTGCACCATTTCGCACGCATCACTTTATGACCACCAATCAACTGCGTGTATCCGCATTGAAAAACTTTTCAGAGCACGCAACAGTTGCATCACGCTATAAAATGGGTCATGTCTGGAACATCCTCAACTGGCGACCCGTTCTCATCTAAGGTTTGAGCGTCCAATTTTCCACAAGGTATTCTGAGGTCATTCCATGATTTTCTTAAACAGTTAATTTCTGCCATTGATCAACCATTACATTTGCTTGTGGTTATTGAAGTAGACTATTTTTACCCGATTTTGTTAGGTTGCAGCGGTTTGGTGTGTATAATCTGTCTTGATTAAAAAAACCAAAATGCCGGATTATCTTACTGGATTCATTCGCTTTCCATATGTGTTTATTCTGCTTAAAAAGTCTTGTTAACGCATGCATTGTGCGCTCAGCGTAGGGGCCACCCCAAGGTTGACTATAACGAGCTCGCTTTTTAATCTCTGTTGTGGGCTCGCTATTTTATTGGTCTAAGCAGCGAATGGATTCATTCAAGGTACCGATGAATCCCACTATCACCAAGGATTCATTCAGGGCAGTGATGGATCCAACTATCATCAAGGTACTTAATTTTTTTTGTTTTGTTTTGGAGCAGCAAAAAAATAAAATCTTTTTTGTGTTATTTCATGTAAGATCTTGTAAATTTCTGTATGTTCTTCTTTTGTGCTTTCAACGATCATCTTCAGATCTGAATGATTGTAACATTTTTGGTTGTATTTATATGAGAATCAAGTTATTAATCAATTTTGGGTTGGTAGTAGATGTTAGATGGTGATGGGTATGCAAGGCGCATAGTTGTTCGGAAGCCGTGGAGCTGCACTCCACATCTCTCCTTCGAGGACTTCGCTGCCCACATTCGAAAGATATACAACTTACCCACCGACAGAAGAGTGCGCATCGTGTACAAAAAGGAAGGAGAAATGGCTGCTGCAGAAAACGATGTGGAGTTTGAGGCTGCATGTTTCGACGCAATGCCCGGTCAGTCTATTCAAGCGGTGCCTGAACAGTTTGTCAAGGGCTCCTGGTATCGCCTCAATTCGCAAAACCCAGTCGAGTCAGCTATGAAGACTTTGGATTTATGTTGAACAACGAAAAATAAATAGGATTGTTAAGTTTCTCTTGCTCTGGATATTTTGAAATGACAAAGTTATAAGGCGAAAATGACGCCATATAACTTTCAGGTGTTGCTTATACTTTTTGCTGAAAAAGGTTTGAATTGACAAGTTCAGGCCTAGATATAATTAAATTAGGGTTTTATACAGCAATGAAATTTTTCTTTTTTAGTCAGTTTCTCTTGATGATGGATCATAAAGTATGATTCCAAACGTTGATGATGAAAAATGTTCACATGATCAAATCCAGAATAACGAGCTAATTTATAATATTTTGTGAAAATTTCATGTCTTTAATGAAATTTCTTATGACTTTTTATTGCTTTCAAATTGTTCTTGGAACATGATTTATTTGAGATCACATAATTGTCTTTCGTTTAGAAAATTATAAATGCCCTTTTTTCCTTTCTAATGATTAGAATGGAAATGTATTCAACATATCACATATCATATGATCAGATCCTTTGTCTTTAAGGATCTGATGATTTTAACCCCAACAAATTGCATCACTGTGCTATTGACAATCATGTCTATTGGGGATATAAAATTTGTACACTCCATGATATTATTAATATGAAATATGTTTGGATTTGATTGAAAATGTTAGTGAAAAACTTACACAGTGAAATCCAAAAACACCTCATACTAAAATCATACCTATCATTACAAGTAAAAGCAATATCTTAAAATTCTCAGAAATTAAATTTCTGTTTGGATCCAACTGTATTTACTTTGTATTTAATGATAACAACCTACCTTCTAAGCCCCTTTTTAAGGATATTAGATCAATGAAATATTTTGTTTACACATGCTAATTGCAGCCGGGGACATCATTACAACAGCCGAAAAACCAATGAATCTGAAGGTTTGTAAAGAGCACAATGTTAAGTAGCATTTTCATGCATTAAATTTTTTTCCCAGCTCTGTGCAAATAATTCTGTGGTTGCACTTGGTTCTTCCGCATTTTATGGAGTGTTTGATATTGCCATATCTAGTCTAACATCTTAAGGAGACGTTGCTTTGGCTGTGGCACTTGGGCTTTGGGCTGCAAGAGTTTAATGAGAAACAAATATGCATTTAGTCTAGACGTATATTTGTCTAAATTAATGCTTCAATATTCAAGCATGCATTAAAATTGACGAGGAGCCAACGAGATGCTTAGTTATGTATACAATAATGAATGTTTCGTTCAAATATGTGTTCTATAGTCCAAATTGACAAGCAGTTTTGATGTGTAAAATTGTAATTTTCAATTATTTCTTAGTTTTGAATTGTGCATTTATTTTCAGAAATCTGTGTGTATGTGTGTACATAATTGAGTGGTGTTTAGATGTACTAATAGGAACTACAATCAAGAGTGAAAATTAGTGTCGTGTGTATTGATTCAACAATATTTGAACAAGTTTGAAGATATATCAAACATAATGTAAATGTCTATGTATCTATTTGTATGTATGCATATGTAGATGCAACGTTTTCTATGATTGAATGATATGTGAATGATAATGTTGCATCCTAATGGATCATGATACCTAAATGACTTAGGGATTTGTGGAATTTTGTACAACACCCTGGCATTCAAATTTGAATATTTATTGCTTGGGTCTAAAGTGATGACTACTTAAAATTAAGTTGACTTTGGCCTATGATTAAATTTAATTTTGGAAAATGGGAATCAAGGTTGCTCAAGTGGTTCTAAACTAGGTTTAGAGTTGCTCTAATGATATCGATCCATTACTGAAAATAATAGGATTAAGGGTTGGTTTGAACCACCAAGGAAGGGAATCAAGTTCAAATACACCATTTGGACACTATATGACTATATTAGAGACAAAGTATCAAAGCATCCAAAATGAATTGGGAAAAAAGTGTTAGGGATGCACTTTTCATGCCAACATTTTGTCTCCATTATTACTTGGACAACTACATGAGTTATACCCTAACTCACACAAGTCAAATTAAACAAGCCAACATGAAAAGTAAATGAAAAACACATTTATAAAATATATGGCTATGGATAATGTTCCATTCACACTCCATGTGATTATAATTTCATTGTTCATTGTACAATACAAAAAAAATCATTAGTAGCATACAGTATGAAGACTAAAATAAGCATGGACAACTACTTCTAGCATTATCAATTTTCAATTAAAATGTAAATACAAAAGAGATGTGTGATCCCTAAATATAATACCATTGTAACTAGCAAATAAGGCATAAATTCCTTGAATGGACCATTGTAACCAAATTATAAATATGAGAAGATTGTGTAGTACTTCCAAAAAGCTACTATAACCATGCATGCTCAATCTAAGATGTTTGGTGAGCCAAAATGATCATGTAATCATGTAGTGTATGACCTCAAGATAGTAATTAAACCATAAACAAGAAAAATATAATGATATAATATGTCCCAATTAAATTGGAGTTACAAATAAAGTGATGGAATCAATTAGAGGAGATGAGATAAGTAATACGTGAATAAATATATGTTAAATTTTTTATTTATCACTTTCATGACAATAATAATAATAATAAATAGGAGATGCTCCCTAACACCTAAGTAAACCAAAAACTAATGGATTTCACAAATGTTTACACTATAAAAATTACCCCTTGAGGTCTTATATTAAATGTAAATCACTACTTTGGCTATGTGTTTGCCTTGGATATAACATCAAAATGTTAACAAGTAGCACAAAAACAATATTTTACATTAAATTGGTTTAACAACTTAGGAACAAACACATACAACTTTATACCATTTAAAATAAAGATTACTCTTTTGTTATAAATAAATTTTAAACTAAGTAACACCCATAAACATTATTTTTTGGCTAAAATAGAGATCGATGATTAGCACTAACATAAGAAATAATTTAGTAAATAAACATCACATGATACTATGAAGTAAATTTTTTATTACATTTGAAGGTACAATTTAAATAGACTACTTGTCAATACAAATCTTAGCTTAACAAATCTTAGCTTAAAACAATCTACTTTCGATTAAATTCAAGGAATTAAAAATAAAAAAATTGATAACTATTGCATAATAATTGAACAAATTATATAGCATGTAAGCATAGAATCTACCATATTTCATTAAATACAACCACTTCACACATTGAATTGACTTTGAGTGACAATCTCCACAACATGAATCTACCTTCAACTATCCATCTCATATTGTGTATAAGGTAAGTATACTCAACCAAGTTCATTTTCTCTTCCACAAGCATATATTTATATGTATAAGCTTACTTTTTCTATGCATAACATTCTATAACCAAGAAATAAAAAAAGAAAATAGATAATAAAAATTCATGAAAAATGTTATCATTCGTTTACAAGATCAATCACCTATGCACAACCAAAAAACCTTGCACCCACCAAACTCTTACCATAAACCTTTCTCCTTTTTCCCCTACATTGCCATAATACTCACACCTATCCTCCACTAATACTTATGCCACCTTATAATAGTAAAACTTGGCCTCTTTTATCCACATGACTGTAGTTATATGGTTGTATCTTTTATTTTAAAAACTTTGGCCAAAGTGATGCAAAAGTATCTGCTTGTATTTAGTCAATTTATAGTGTTCGAAATTTCATAATCCAGTCAAATTGGTCATACTTAGTTAGAGGATTATCTAAAGTTGTATGGTCGATTGGATTATGCAAGGAAAAACACTAGGACTCAGATGACACGAACTTTGTTGGTTTCCTTTATCTATACTCTTCGTGAAAGATGGGGCCACTTCTAGATGGAAGGTGTGCAGGGGACCACCGATCTGGGGTTGGAGGAAAAAAACTTGAGTGATGCTCTCCCTTTTGTAGATGACTTGTTAGAGACTTGTGAGATAGATGCAAGATTCCAAATGTGGAAGATTCAATAACTCATACTGGTGTAATTTTAAACAAATTTCTTTAATGGAATGCATGTTTATAATGTGAAAGAAAAAAATTGTCATAATTTAGCATTGATGAAATGTTGAATATAAAATTCAATTATACTATATAACGATTATAGTTTTTCTATTTTAATATTGATCATGTAAACAAATTTGAAATATGAAAGATAAAAAAATTCTTATGACTTTTAGAATGTGTCTATTTACTTTCTTATTAATTCATAAGTAATTCCAATTATGATGATTGATCTTGTTACATATGCCTATTAGAGCTACCAGGTTCAACACATGGACCTAGGAGCTCACTCGAGAAATTTTCTCAAACATTTAACATATTAGCAAACCAGCGCCTGAACAAGAACCAAGGAGTTCAACATCGAGGTAATCCTTTACCTAGCTAGCAAGTAGCCTTCCAACAAAGGATTCATGCAACCTTGGACAAACGTCAAGTAGAGTACCAAATTACTCGCATAGAGATGACATGTACTTTATTTGGAGTTCCCATTTCTATTTTAATTGATACTAGCACGACATAAAGTTTTATTGCACCAAGGTTATTAAATAAATTTCCTAGAAGAGCTAGATTTATTGCTAAACCTTGGTTAGTTGAATATGCTAACCAAATAAATCTTAGATAGAGCAATGGTTTTTTGAAGCTAGAGTTGATCTCCCAAGTTTCTCAATCAAAGTAAACCTGTATGTAACACCTCTAGGTTCTTATGATGTCCTAGGGATAAATTGGTTATGGAAGCATAGGGCCAAGGTGGACTGTTTTGCAAAAATAGTAAAATTTCTAGGTGGCTTAGGAAAAAAGGTCTTCCTTCAAGGCACTCAAAGAGAATTCAAGGTTAGACAAATCTTTACCATGCAACTTTAAAGGGCTAAGTAGAAATGGTTTCAACTCTTTGTAGTCAAGATAGAGAAATTAGAAGAACTCAAAGAGCTTACCATTCTAGATGATCTGATTTATTATGAATCTTATAAACTCCATGGGATTAGAGAAGAAGATCTTAAAGATCAAATAAAACCCTTTATAGAGAACTATCCCTTTGAGATTTTCAAGATGTCTTTCTAGATGAACTCCCTAGGTTACCCCCAAAAAGAGATTTTTATTTCTCCATTGACATAATTCCCAGTTCTTAACCAATATAAAAAGCACCATACCATATGACCACTATGGAGTTGATGGACTGAAGGCTCAATTGTAAGAACTATTAGCAAAAGGTTTAATTATACCCTGTTTCACCCTAGAGGGAGCACTCGTAATCTTTGTCAGAAATAAGGATGGTACCCTATGTCTATGTATAGACTATCATATACTTAACAAGGAAATGATAAATAATAATTATCCTTTACCATGTATTGATGATAATTATGATCAAATGTGTGGTGTGGAAATATTCTCAAACAATGATTTGTGATCTAGTTATCATCAATTAAGACTGAAAGATGAAGACGTTCATAAAACAACTTTTAGAACAAGGTATAAACACTACGAATTCATAAAATTTCCTTTTGAACTTACAAATGCCCTAGCAATATTCATGAACTTAATGAATAGTGTTTTTAGAGATTGCTTAGACAAATTTGTTTTAGTGTTTTTAGATAACATTCTCATATACTCTAAGAATGAGGAAGAGCACTACCAACATCTTTATTTTTTCTCTAATGTTTGAGGGAACACAAACTATATGGGAAGCTTTATAAATATACTTTATTTAAAAAAGAATTACAATATATAGGTCATAAGATCTTAACAGAAGGAATTGTAGTAGATCTGTCAAAGATTAAAACTATTCTTGAATGGCCAATGCCAAAAAGTGTGCATGAAGTGCATAGTTTTACGAGATTAATGGGTTATTATAGAAAGTTTGTGTCAAACTATTTTAAGATCACCCACCCTATAACTTCTCTTTAGATAAAATGTAAGCACTTTGAATGGTCAAAAAATGCTAAGAGGCATTCAATCAACTTAAAGAGAAGTTCACTATGGCTCTAATATTGAAGGTTCTTGATTTGAAAGGTCAATTTTTTGTAATCAACGATGCCTCTAGAGAAGGATTAGATGGTTTGATTATCAAAGAAGGGTGAGTGATAGCCTATGAGTCAAGAAATCTAAATTCATATGAGCATAATTATGCCCCTCATGACCTAGAATTGGAAACAATTGTTCATGCTCTCAAATGTGGCGACACTACTTATTAGGGAATCCTTTTGAGCTTAAATCGGACCATCAAGGTCTTAAGAACATATTCTCTCAATTGAATCTCAATTCTCAACAAAGGAGATGGTTGGAATTGATATTTGACTATGAATTTGAGATAAGTTACATCAAAGGCAAAGAAAATTGAGTGGTAGATGCTTTGAGTTAGAGGAGACAAATTTCCTCAATAGTCTCCATTCATTCAAATTTCAAGGACCAAGTTTTACAAAAAAATGTGGGAGATGAATATTATGAACAATTTAAGCAAGATCTCTCAATCAATCCTTAAGATTTGAGGTATGACAAGTTCTATTTTGAACCAAATGGACTTTTAAGGTATAGAGGAAGGATGTATGCTCCAAGCTCTATATAGAGTTAAGAAACCTTGTGTGAAAAGAGGTTCATTTTGCACCATACTCAGACACCTGGGAATGGAAAAACTCCTAGAAGATGTGAAATCACTTTATTTGTAAAAAGGGATGAAGAGTGATGCTACAAGATTTGTGGTGGGATGTCTAGAATTCTAGAGAGTAAAGGTTGAACATCAACACTTGGCAAGACTTCTATAGCCTCATGAACTTCCAGAGTGGAAATGGAAAGTCATTAGTATGGAATTTTTGTAAGGTCTCTGTATGTCTTGGAATATACATAATGTTATCTTAGTAGTGGAAAAACTCACCAAAGTAAAACTCATTTTATACCTAGAAATTTAACAACAATGATAATAGCACACAAGTTTATCCAAGAAGTGTTTAGATTGTATGGAGTTGAAGATTATCATTGATAAATATGCATGCATGACATTGAGGTTTTGGAAAACCTTATTTTAGCACTTGGAACTCAACTTAATATAAGCTTGATCTATCACCCTGAGACAAATGGTCAGATAGAAAGAGTGAACCAAGTCCTTGAAGATTTTTTGTAGATGTATTGCATGGATCAACAATACAAGTGGGAGCAATATCTTATGCTTATGGAATTTTCATATAATAGTTCTTATCATTCTATGATAAAAATGGCTCCATTTGAAGCATTATATGAAATAAAGTGACGAAATCCTATAAGTTGGGATAAGCTATAAGATAGGATTAGCCTTTGTCTAGAAATGTTATTAGAGATGGAAGAGTAGATTAAAATTATTAGAAAATATATTGGTGAATGTAAATGATAGATAAAAAAATTATGCTAATATCAAGCGTAGACTAAGACAATTCGAAATTGGAGAAAAAGTTCTTTTGAGGGTCAAACCTTAGAAAAGTTCTATAAAGTTTGGAAATTCATCCAAACTAGCCCCTCGATTTGTGGGACCCTTCAAATTTCTTGAAGTAATTAATTCGGTTGCTTACAAAATCGCTCTACCTCCAACTCTTGTCTGGGTGCATGACATTTTTTGTGTTTCTTATCTAAAGAAGTATAAAACTAGTTTTAATCATATACTTGACTAGAAAGCATTATAGGTACAAGATCCAAGAATGGTAACAATCGAGCCTCTCAAGGTGCTCGAAGTATGCAATATCCACTTGTGTAATAGAGAGATTACCCAATGCAAGGTCTAGTGGGACCATATGTTGAGGATGATGGGCCACTTAGGAAGATTACAATGAGTTTTATCAAAAGTTTTCTCATTTGATTTTTTCTTTCAATAGCTAAGAGAAGATTTTTTTATTATCCTATTATGATACATTGAATCATTAGGGACAATGATCCTTAAGGGGAAAGATATGTCATGCCCCAAATTTTGGCTTGCAATTAATTTTAACTTTTACATTAAATATGTGTTTAACTAGGTATGAATAGATGATTTTAATTCAATTGATGTTTAGATAAAATCGTAATGCAACATTAATATTTTCATTAAAGGTTCAGAAAATTGTGATGATTATTACTTTTGATTAATGATTATGATATCATGGCTATTAATGAACTAACCATTATGAAGAATTTGAAAGTTGAATGTAGGAATAATTTTTTCCTCATGGATGGAGAGGGAGAGAATCACTAGAGAGAAGTGTATAGACATTGTAATTTCCATCTTGAGTCAAACACACACTTACATAGGTCTTACATCAAAATTCGAGAAAGTTATTAAGTTCCCAATGTTATTGAAAATTTAATATTTTGTCTTGACTTGTGTGGTTTGGTTGTAGGATATGTCGAAAACATACTCAACCTATGGCTAGTGTCAAACAATGGTCGAGAGGTGATAACATTAGTGAAGATCGTTGTTTTTGTTTACTTATTAATTGTAAAGGTTTATTTTATTATTATTTAAAATATATATATATATATAGATATATATATATATATATATATATATAGATATATATA
>VDFB02270890.1:0-28235 GCA_007258455.2 Sequoia sempervirens
AAAACCCCATAATATACTTGTGATTTTTCATTGTTTCTTTTAAAACTATCATTGTCATGATGCATTTCATGGAATTGTCAAATATCTCTCTCATTCATCATTAAGCCTTTATAATTTTCATGCCATGTTACTTGATGGACATGCCCCATCCATGCTTACATAGATTATAAATTTGGTATGTCTATTAAAAAATTATACACTCCTTGTATTATTATATTTCAAGGGAAACAATAGTAAGAAAGGATCCTTGAGGGTTTGTGCCTTCACATAGACTCTTAGAGGGTATTATGCTCTATCTTGATTCTTAGAGACCTTGCATTTTTTTGTAGGAGTAATAGTGATACACTAGTAGTTGAGACACCATTATTTGTACTCTTAGGTCACATTTCACCATGCGAGGGTATAATTTTTGATGCTTAATAGTCCCTAGTGATTTTCAAAGTGCATTAGATTTATCTTTACCATTATGCCTTTTTTATCTCCTTAATATACTTTTCTTTGAACCTACTTAAGACAGTTTTCATGAAGTTTTTCTTATATGATCTTTCATATCATGGACACATTTTGACCTATGGAAATTATGTGGATCAAGATATCTTAATATCAACTATGTATTTATCCTCCCATTGTCATATTAAATTCATATCTATCATTCATAGGTTTTTGAAGCATGTGAATGTCCACTAAAAATGGGAAAGGCTTCCCTCTTAAACTCGAAAATTTCATATAGTTCTCTCTATTTTATGAATTAACCTACAACTATACTACCTTCTATGCGTTTACTATCACAATGACTATGATTTTGTTGTTTTGAGAAACATTACCATATCATTCTCCCCCACATAATTTCCCAAGAACAAAGCATTTTCATTCAAGAAATAAATATCATGGATGTTGTTGTAATTTATCATGAAGTGTTCCTTTCCCTAAAGAAATCAAATAAAAAAGGTATGGTGGTGAAGCTCAATTTGAGTAAGGCCTATGGTAGGGCCCGATGGAGGTTTCTGATGAAAGTGACGGAGAAAATGGGATTTAGTGAGAAATGGCTAAAATGGGTTTTTTTCTACATATCAATGCCAAGGTATTTAGTAATTGTGAATGGGTCTCCTTGTAGATTTTTCAACAACACCAGAGGAATACATCAATGGGAGCCATCGTTTCACTTCCTCTCCATCATTATGGTATATGTATTGAGTTGTGACATTAAAAAATGAGGTGGAATAGTTTGTGGAGGGGAATAAAATCAAATATGTCCCTTTCAATTATATCTCATCAGCTTTTCATTGATGAAATAATTCTTTTTGGGTGCACAACATTGGTAGAAGAAGAAACAATGAAAAAGGTGGTAGATCAGTTTAGTTTTGAGGTAGGATAGAATGTGAATGTAGAGAAATCTATAATCTTCTTTTTCAATACAAGCAAAGGACTACTAAAGGATAATATCAAACATTTTTGGATGTAACATACGTACCGCTTATTCAAACTATCTAGGTATACCTCCTTTCCATTGGAAAGAAAAAACTATAGTGTGGGCAGACATTATCAAAAAATGCAAGCGTAAAATCAATTATTGGCAAGGAAGTTGGTTAACCTTAGCAAGAATACTAACCATGTTAAAGGAAGTCATGGATGCCATACCAATCTATATTTTATCATTGAAAGAAATTTGAGTAAGCAAAAGTAGCTTCCTACGCTAGTCTAAGCAGGAGAGAGTTGTAAAAATTCATTAACACATTTAACTATTATAAATTTAGATGCACATACATATCATAAACAGATAAACAAGAACTCATAACACAAAGATTTATGTGGGGAAAACCCTTTCGGGAGAAAAAACCCACCCTCCAAAACACAACTCAATTATACTATTTAGCAACAAATAAATAGTTACGATATAATTATAGAGCTATGCTCTTGTAGGAGTCTTCACACTTCTTCACAATTCTAGAGTAATTATGGTAGCATAGCAGTACTTCAATATAACAACAACATCATACAACTCCAAAATACAAGTGCTCAATATACAAGATCTTACAATGCATAAAATAATCATTTCTAAATCAACTGCTAAAGGTTGAACGTGCAACATGGAAAGCACCAAAAAAAATTTAGACACACAATAGTAAGTTTCCAATTTTCATCACATGCAAAAAAACAAAGTCTGCACTTACCAAAATAACTGCTCTTTGAAAAATCACATTCCACACAAACTCAACACAAAAATAGGAAAAACCATTTATGCACAACTCCACTTGTAAAAGCAACAACTTTACAACTTGACTCATCATCTAAATAGAAACTGCAAGTTTTAACTCACAAAAACAAAGTGAGAAAATCAACACCTTTTAATATTTAGAAAAATCTAATTTATGCAAAAATCAAAGGTTGAGACACATTATTTTTCCTATTATTGTCCCACTTGTCGAACACATTTGGAGAGCCAATGAAAGTAACAGGATTTAACTGCTAGAGGCCATCAGGCTATAGTCTCTGAAAACCATCTAAAATTTTCCATGCTCACTAGCTTTGTCAATGCATTTAAAACATTCATCAGGGTTTCAACCTTCTCTAACTTCATCTTTCCATCTTCCACCATATCATGAACAAAATTAAATTGAACATCAATGTGCTTTGTTCTAGCATGGAAAGTAGGATTCTTTGCCAATCAAATGGAACTTTAACTATTAAAAAAAATCGTAATCTTCCCTGCATCAAAACCAATATTAGAACAAAAATGCTTAATCCAAATAGATTCCTTACAAGCATGAGTTGCTGCCATGTACTCTACTTCTTTAGTGGACAAATTATCTTTAGCTTGCTGCTTACTCATCTAACTAATAGCACCACCAAATATCATGAACACAAATCCACTAGTGGATCTTCCACTATCAATGTCATCTACCCAATCTGAATCCACATATCCATGCATACTCATTGAGTGTTGAGGTCGAGTAGGATAACCATGAAACCATAAGGAATAATTGGAAGTACCCCTGAAATATATGAACACTCTCTTCACTACATCCTAATGCACCCATCCAGGATTAGCCATAAATTGACTCAAGACTCCCACTGTTTGCGTAATTTCTGGCCTCATACAAACCATAGCATACATTAGATTGCCAATAACACTCAATATGGTACTCTAGTCATGTCTTCAATCTTAGTACGAGATTTTGGACAATCCTCCATAGAAGGATTTGTTTCCTATAATATAGGAATAACTAACTATCTACAAGCTATCATGTTGAACCTCTCCAACATTGTATTCCCATACTTGCTTTGGCTTAACCAAAGCTTTTTGTTATCTTTGTCTCTTCTAATCTCCATCCGCAAAATATACCTCGCTGCACCTAAATCCTTCATCTCAAACTATGTTGAAAACTAAGACTTCAAATTTCAAATCAAACTTTTACCATTCCCAAAAACAACATATTATCTATGCACACTGAAATTATGAGAATGTAACCATTATCATATTTGCAATACACACAAGGGTCAAATTTAGATCTCATAAATCCCAGTAATAACAGATAAGTATCAAACTTCTGGTACCACATTCTAGGAGACTACTTGAGACCATATAAAGACTTTTTCAACTTGCAAACTAGATTTTCTTTACCTTTAACCACAAAATGCTTTGGTTCTGATATATAATTCTCTTCCTTCAAGTCACTATGAAGGAATGATGTCTTCACATCCATGTGTTCCACTTCTAGATCATATGGTGCTGCAAGTGATCTCAAGAATCATATAGTTGTCATCTTCACAATAGGAGACAAAATCTTGCCATAGTCAATTCCCTCCACCTAAGAATATCTCTTAGTGACCAACTATGCCTTATGCTTCTCAACACTACCATCTGGACCATATTTTCTCTTGAACACCCATTTACATCCAACAGGTTTTTATCGTTCAAGAAAAGGTACTATATCTCATGTATCATTTTTCTTCAATGCAACCATTTCTTCATCCATGGCTTTCATCTAGGAATCTACATCACTCATACCCATAGCCTCTCTAACAGTCCTAGGCTCATTAGTGTTAGTAATCAAAGCAAAAATCTAGAATCCAACAAAGAATAATCAAATCTTTGAGGTGAATATCCAAACCTATCAATTTTCCACCTTTCTCTAGTAGAACTCTTGGATTGTTGAGGTTAAGGTTCCTCTTCTTTAGAACTCTCATAGCTTCTCAAACTCTCCTCATCACCAAGTTTAATAGGAGATCTATTAATTAAATAACATGCAATGGCTACTGCTTTAGCTAAGAACTTCTACTCAAGGCCAACACCACACAACATACTCCTACCCCCCTCCATCAACATCCTATTCATCCTCTTCACAACTCCATTTTGTTGTAAGGTATAGGGAGTTTTCTTATGTCTCTCATCTCGTGCTCTTTATAGAACTTTTTGAACTCTTCTAAACAAAACTCCTCCCAATGTCATTCCTCAAACACTTAATCATTCTACCAGTTTGGTTTTCTACCAAGGCTTTAAACTCCTTAAATCATCTAAAGACTTCAAATTTTCTTCTAAGAAAATAAACAAATGTCCTTCTACTATAATCATCTATGAAAGAAACAAAATATACAAATTTTGAAAACAAAGAAACACTCATAGGACCAAACACATCTGCATGAACATAGTCCAAAACCCTAGAAAACTTGTGAGAACTAGAGTAAAAAGTAACACGGTGTTGTTTACCATAAACACAATGTTTACAAAAGTCGAACTCAAGATTACAATCATCAAGGTCTTCAACAAGGCTCTTAGATTTCAGAGCTCTAAGACCTGTCTCACCGATGTAACCAAGTTATTGTTACCACAACATTTTTTTCTCTATAGGAAGCTTCATTTTCAAGGAATGAGCACCCTTAGGTACCCAAAATGTATGAGCATCAGATGTAGTTGCTATAGATTTCTCTAATCGATCTAATGGTGAAGATGAAGAATCCAAAAATTGCTTCTTTGGTTTGTCAGAGGAACTATTGCACTCAACTATGTATGCATCTAGCTTTAACAACCTGTACCAATCCAACACCCTTATCCAACACCATAGATCATCTATTCATCTTGCATCCTCCACTTGAGAAAACAACTTGCACTCCCACATCATTAAGTTTACTCACATAAAGTAGGTTTCATGCCAAATCTGGGATATCCAATACACCATCAATCCCCTTCACTCTTCCATCAGAGAATATGATTTTTACTCTTCCATGAGAAATGATCTTTAGGTGAGAGTCATCAGCCAGATACACCTTCCCATTGTCATATTTTTCATACTTCAAAAACCAACCTCTATGAGAGCTCATGTGGAAAGAAGCACACACATCTATCAACCACACATGTTTAGATGCATGCATTGCTAAAGCTATGATAAATGCATATGCACCATTTTGAGATGATTCATTAGGGTTGGAATCTAAGAAACTCTTTTTGTCTTTTTTATTTTTCTCTTCCATGCACTCTTTTCTAAAATGACCAAATTTGCTACAATTCCATCACTCAAAGTTTTCACATTTAAAATCATTCATTTTGGTTCTACGAGATGTTGTTGCCATCTTTTTCTTGCAAAAATGTCATGAAATATTCTTTTGCAAAACTCCCACTAAAACAAAGATCAACTTAAAAATCCCTTCAAACCCAACAACAAAATCAAAGTTGGCCAGGCTTTGATACCAACTGAAAGGAAGTCAAGTAAGTAGAAGCAACTTCCTACACTAATCTAAGCAAGAGAGAGTAGCAAAAATTTCTTAACACATTTAACTGTTACAGATTTAGATACACATAAATATCATAAACATATAAACAAAGAACTCATAACACAAATATTTATGTGGGGAAAACTCTTTCGAGAGAAAAACCCCACCCTCCAAAACATAGCTCAATTATATTATTTAGCAACAAATAAATAGTTACAATATAATTGTAGAGCTATGCTCTTGTAGGAGTCTTCACACTTCTTTACAATTCTGGAGTAATTCTGGTAGCATAGTTGTACTTGAATACAACAACATAATACAACTCCAAAATACAAGTGCTCAATATATAAGATCTTACAATGCATAAAATAAATATTTCTAAATCAACTGCCAAAGGCTGAATGTGGAACATGGAAAGCACCAAGAAACACTGCAAACACACAACGGTAAGTTTCCAATTGTCATCACATGCAACACTACAAAGTATGCACTTGCCAAAATAACTACTCTTTGAAAAGTCACATTCCATGCAAACTAAACATAAAAATAGAAAAAGCCATTTATGCACAACTATCCCTATAGTTAAGGGAGTCAAATTTTTCCCCTTAGATTATGGGGTTGTCTAGTCCTTGTCTGTGGTTCAACAACTATTTGTCAACTGTTTCTATGTGGTATGTCCTCCTTTCCTAGTTCTTTTCTAGTTTGAACTAGCTTCGTTTTGGCTTCGTAGGATTTTAGTGTAAGGGTACAACAACCTATAAATGTTTCTTATCTTATCAAAACATAGAAATAGAAAAAACCATTTATGCACAAATCCACTTGTAAAAGAAACAATTTTCCAACTTGACTTCTCATCCAAATAGAAATTGCAAGTTTTAACTCAGAAAAGCAAAGTGAGAAAATTAGTAACTTTTAATATTTAGAAAAATCCAATTTACATAAAAATCAAAGGTTAACAAACCTTTTTCCTAATAATCATGTGGTGAAGTGGTTGACAAGCATTCAATGAGAACTACTATGGGATGTGGTGCATGAGAAGAAGCGTATTTCTTCGTTTGCTTGGGATATGATCATGAAACCAAAGGTGCATGGTGGAGCAAATGTTAAAGCATTAGAGATTCAAAATAGAGCATTAGGTGCTAAATTAATATGGTGCATATACAAATATCTAGAGGCACCATGGTGTAAGGTGCTCAAAGCCAAGTATTTGGACTTCTAAGTAAAGCACAAAATCCTTACAATAGCCAACCCACAATAAGGCTCTGTAATCTGGAATTTCATCCTTAATTAGAGATTAGTCATAACTAAACATGTGACTTGGTTGTGAGGGATGGGAGCCATGCCTCTTTCTGGCATGATTCATGGAATGAGTATTCATTTACCTTTAGTTAGTTAATAGAAATTGAAGAGCCTATTTGGATAACAAGAACTTAGTATGGGGTGTATCTTCGTTCCTATGTAGATATCTAGGAAGTATGGGGCAGAATATAATATACATGAAATGATTTCAATTTATTGAATGTTAGAAAAAGGGCCATAATCAATGTCGAATTGGCCAAAAGGTGAATCTTGTTCATTGGAGAGGTTGATACAATTAAGTGGTGTGTTGCTAGTTCGGGGAAGTATTTGACTAATCATGGCTACAAAATCATAAGGAAGGACAAAGACCAATCAAGGTGGCCAATTTCCAATTATTCTAGGGAAAATTTGTCCTCCTAAAAGTAGGGGCTTTCATAAGGATAACCCTACATCGATGAATTCTAACATGGGAATGGTTGAAATGAATTGGTATCTCAAGACCCCATAGGTGTGTGCTACGTCTAAAAAATGAGGTAATAATCCATCACCTATTAGTTCAATGTGAAGTGGCTCAAAATTGCCAGAATTCCTTTTGTTCCAAATTGGAATGGAAAATCCCTCTTCCAAACAACTTGTACGATGTATTTGAATCATGGCCTATGTTAGGGAAAGGATAGTAATGACTGGTTTGTGATATGAAGTCCCTACCACAATAATTTGGCACCTATGGAAGGAATGGAATATAAGAAATTTTAAGGACAAATATACTCAATTTGAGGATATTTTAAAGAAAATTAAAGGGGGTGTGAGTGAACATTTTAATGCAATCTCAAAGAAGAAAACTGCAAGTTTTTCTCTACTTGGGATCAAAGAATGATCAGGAATTGGACTTTAATAACTCCACCAAAGGAATATCTTCTAAAGAGTAAAAAGGAGATGGATAAACCAAAATGGGTGTTACCCCTAAGAGGAAAGCTGAAGTTAAGTTTTGATGGGGTCTCAAGGGCAACCTGCGGTCCTCAAGTGTAGGTCTCACAATCAGAGATGAAAGTACGAAATTAATATGTGATGCCTCCAAAAGACTTCCAATCGGTATAAATAATGAGGCAAAACTCACTGCAATTTTTGAAGGGCTAAAATTCTTTGTGGACAACAAGATACATTGAATAGATAAAAAGGCAGATTCAAAATTAGTTATAAGAGCTATATCTTCTAAAAAGGCCCCAAACAGGAGAATAAATATATAAAATAAATTTATTACTGGAGCAAATAAAGGACTACAATATCGCACATGTTTATAGAGAGGCGAATGGGGTGGTAGAATTCCTCTAAAAAGTAGGAATTGAGCAAGATGTTCAAATGACGGTTTTAAATCTCCCACGATGCTGGGATGGCCTGGTCCTAATCTTCGAAGTAGATGTACTTCTAGATAAGAAATCAAATATTCGAAGTGAACAGTCTTACGAAATATTGTAGGTCTCAAGCACAAAAAGGTGTATCAGAGAGATTTGCGTGCTTAGGCAGCAATGGTGATGGAGTTCACAAGTGTAGCGTTTAGGTGCCTTCAGAACAAGGTTGAACACGAACAAAGGGAGAATCAAGAGAATGAAACCAACACTGCACAAATTGAGTGCCTCTTCAAGGTTGAGTCTCCAAGAAATTAAAGGGGAAATCAAACAAGTAATCAAGGAACATAGGCTGGATGGGGCACATATTTCTGATGGTTGCCAAAATCATGGCTCAATACCTAAAAGATGAGTTTGTTGCAAAGGCCGTGGAAGCCATTTCAGGCTATGATAATTAGCCCAAATGTTGTTTTGTCTATGACATGGTCGATGCAGAGTAAGGAAGGAAGAACAAGAAACTAGGTGTTGTAGTTGAAAAGTTCAGGGAAGTCTTTCACTTCAAGAATCTGCAACGCTTTTTAGATCATGAAATTTTCTGGCTTGAAGTAATAGAAGAGCGCTACCCTCTCTTCTAGAAATTTTCCTTCGTAAAGAAATAAATAAATAAAATCAATTATTAATTGACCTTTCCAATAGCCTTTTGAATATTAATTAAATAAATTTATATCATTTATTTAATTAATTTATTATTTAAGCTATTTTCTCTATATTTCACCTAAATTAATTAGATTGAATATTTATTTAATCAAGTCAATCCTTCATATCCCTATCATTTAAAAATTAAATTGCTACAAATTATATATTTGATTATGTTTTTCCACCTTCAAGCCATTAATTGACTAAAATTAATTAGTTAACTAATAAATCCACTTGCATATACATATGCAATCCAAGACATTGTTAAACTTGCACATGAATTATATGTGCATGGCCCATGCTTTCCAATTCATCACAAAATCTTCTCATTCAATTTCATCCATCGATTTCTCCAAGTAAATCCCAACACTTCACATGTCTCTAGAAAATGAAATCTTGGATTTCTAAAAAGGTAAATTTTTATCCTCAACCATTTATCGTGGAGGCTCCTCTCTCAAATCCTCTTAATCATCCTCAATCATTTATCTTGTATCATTCTCAACCCCTTGTCAATAAACCATCCAATAAATAAATAAAACTTCTTGTAGGATATTTTCATAAGTATTCTTATATGAAAAATCACACTAGCCAAGTGAGGAACTACATATCATCTCTCAAGCAAAATTCCATTTGAACACAACCACACATGTTTTGTGTGCAACAAGGAGTTGTGGGTGAGAACACTTATCTTCTTCTTCTTTTATGGAATTCTTTACTGAATATGAGGTGTTAATTAAGCATAGAAAATAATTTGAATATATTTTTTAAGTCCTTGTTTCACTTTCTATAGTCTTCTTGATCACAACTACCTTATATATGTTTGAAGTCTCTTTGTAGATATGAGTGATACCATCTACACAACTTCATGAACTAAAACTAGGGCTAGTGATCCCTTCTATGTTAAAAATAATAGCTAAGAAAAGAATTAAAGGCCTAATTCCTTCTCATAAGGAAACATTCATATTCTAGTATCTTAGACTACACACCTACACACCAATATCACATTTTTGTAATGTTTTTTACTAAGATTATCATAGTGAGTTATCATAATAAGAACAAATTTGTATCCTTGAACTAAAAGTGAAGCATTACTAAAAAAACTACTTTTTGTAAGAAAATATGTCCATAAAACCCTTAACAATACTCAAAACTAAACTTAAGTAATTGACATGCAATTATTTTCATAGTAGTCTTGTAAAGAAATATCACAATTAACATAGAACTTTCAACAACACTTAGAAAAGAATAAAGTAAAATAAAACAAGAAGATTAGGGGCAACCATAGAAAAAAAAGTGACACTTAATGTATTATTCAATAAGAATAAATGGTCACAATACATTGTTAGAATCCAATGCTCCATGAAGAGAAAAGAGAGATTAACACTCTTCATTCCACAAGGAAAGTTGAAAACATATAATACTTTCATTTAAATCCCTCCATATATAGAATTAAAGAAGCTCAAAAAGCTATCAAAAATAAAACCCATGAGAAAAAGAAGGTCCCAAAATTTGATGGCAATAATTCTCACAACCCACCTTAAGAGAGTGGCCTCCAAAATTAAAATTTAACTTCTTCATGAACATATTTGACTTACACCACTCAAGTTGGCATATGTAACTCCTTAGCAGTTTCCCCATAAAGAAACTCACTAATTAATAGAATATTCTCTTACAAGTTCATTATGTATTCCCTTCATTAATGTCTCATTACAACAATATTTCCAAGCCTTCATAGAATAATAAAACTATCACTTGCACCCCAAAGAGGTGCAATACTTACACCGATAGGGTGAGCCCACATTATTTATGGGTGTGAAAAATAGTGGATGGCGTGAAGAAAGCAGTGATCTATCTCACCTATCCCTCCCTCCATCCCTTCCTATTTCTCTCTCACTCTCTCCTTCCGTCTCTAATTCTCTCCCTCTCTCACTTATTCCCTCTACCTCTCTCTCCTTCCCCCTCTAATTATATATATCTCCCTTATCCCTCTCTACCTCTCCTTCCCCCCCTCTCTCTCTTTCTCTCTCTCTCTAACTCTTTCTGTCCTTCTCTACTTATTTCTATCCCACCTCTCTCTCCCTCCCTATATCTATCTCACTTATCCCTCTCTACCTCCCTCCATCCCTTACCCTCTCTCTCTCTCTCTCTTCTTTTCCCTCCTCTCTCTGCTCTCTATCCTTCCTCTCTGCATACTTTTCTCTCTCTCTCTCTCTATCCTTCCCTCTCTCTTCTTTTGCCCTCCTCTCTCTCTTTCTCTATCTCACCTGTCTCTCTCTCTCCTCCCTCATATCTCTCCTCTTTCTCTCCCACTCCCTCTCTTCTCTCTATGTCACATATCCCTCTATCCCTCCTCCATCCACCTATTTCTCTCTCTCTCTCCCTTCCTCTCTACTTCTCTCCCTCTCCTTGTTCCTCTCTCCTTCCCCTCTAATTCTCTATATCTCCCCTATCCCTCTCTACCTCTCCCTCCCCCCCCCCTCTCTCTCTCTCTGGCTCTCTCTTTCCTTCTTTCTATCCCACCTCTCTCTCCTTCCCTATCTCTATCTCACTTATCCCTCTCTACCTCCCTCCATCCCTTTACCCTCCTCTCTCTCCCTCTTTCTGTATCCTTCTCTCTCTACTTCTTTACCCTCCTCTCCAACTCATTCCAAATACAACACTTCATATACAACTTTAGTTTTTCATTTTTCTATTTTTTATTGTTTGGATTTTATAACATAGAACAAATCCCAGGTAGTTTGTCCTTTATGACCTCCATACTAAAGAATATCGACCATTCCACAACCTTTGAAACTCTGAAAAAGCTCTACTTTCTTACACTTAATTTTTCATGAAATTCTTCGAAGATTCATACATTTATTGTTGCCAAGAAACTTCTAATGGAGACTAAAATGTTTTCGTACCTCTTCCACAGAGATTGTGCTAAAAAACATTTGGCCTTCAAAGATAGGTTTCCAGATAGTAGTTGAGCCTTGAATTTTGGGGAAATGTAAAATCTCATTGACACCTACTAGTAAATGGATGCAAATTTCAGCGCTTATTGCCATTTAGCTATGTTTTGGAACACCGTTATCCCTCATCCATTGCTTTAGTTTGAAAATTAAAACGCATAAACAAATTGTGGCATGTGTGGGAAGCAATCACTCAAAAATAATGTAGATTAAAAAAGCAGGTATTAAATAATAGTGATTCTCTTCAATAATGTATTTTTTGGTAGGATATTTGCTCCTAACACACTGCCACCATATAGTATTTTGCAATGAATCTAATATGATTGCTTCCTAACCATTCATTTATGTAGTAATAATGATATTGATTAAATCTTATTTTATATAAAATAATAAAATTATATACATTACAATTGTATTTTATAAATACATATAATATATAATTAATATATTTTTAAAAATAAAATAAAAATGATTCTTTAAATAAAATAATATAATAAATTTTTAATGTAATAAATAAATATATACAATAAAGACAAATTAAAATAAATAAATACTATAAAAAAAAGAAATAAAAAATAAATAAAATAATTTATATAATAAATAAACTAAATACTATAAAAATATAATAAACAAAAACAAATAAAATAAATAAATAAATACTATAAAAATAAATCAATAAAATAAAATAAAATAAATAAATAAATAAATAAAATATAAATAAATAGTGAATCCAACTTTGGCTGTCCGTTAATTTTTGTGTCAAATCTATCATGGGCCCCCCTCGATTTTGAGAGTCCTCTGTCGAGTCCATTGTATCCGTTGAAGAGAAAATCAAAGAGCCATTTATTTGCCAGTTTGCACCGCTATTTTCACCTCCATTTGTATAGCAAGGAGACTTTCAACCCTCTCCCTGTCTGCAGCAATCCACTGTGTTTCCATTGGCAGAGAATTTGGCGTTTGAATTCTGCTATCTGTAACCATTTCAAAGCTCCGCTTCATTTAGCTAAAAGTCGTTTGAAATTATTCCGCTTCCTCGAGATGCCAATAACCTCCTCAACTGCCGGCCCCACCAAATCACAAACAAAATTTAGTATCACATTGAATGGCACAAAATACCCACCCCGAACGGATGTTTTGGCTTTACGGCAATAAAATTTCGCCATCAGCAATTCGTGGGGTTCCCGCCGGCGTCAGACTAGGGAAATGTCGGTGGGGTTCCCTAGAATAGCCTATCGGCTAATAATTACATGTCCCCATGCTCTCATAGGTGTTCCATTTTCCCACAAGGTACATAAATTATATACCCATCTATGAATAATCAAGTTGTAATAATTTAAGAGATGCAAGGTAAATAACATGTCTAGTCATAGCATTTTCTTTTAAATTTTGATTGGATAGAGAGCACATAAATAGAAGATCAAGTTTTGCCAAGAATATAGAAAACAAATAAATATAATATTGTGGAATAATCAACTCATTGACACAATATTACTATTGGTTCAATAAACATGACAAGATATACTTCTTGATTCATCTAAAGACTCTAACAAGAACTATAAATATTTAACCAGTCAAAATATATAGTATTCATTTTTGAAAATGTATTAATTTACAAATATGCAAGTTCACATTCAAAAAATAAATATTAATACTTTTAGGAAAAAGTAATAGTTTTGATTGATTAAAATGTAACATGAATAGTAACAATTATCACTTACCCACTAAGAAGAGGACTAATAATTAAATTCACATTTACAATTTCATTTAAATCTAATTTATATAAATTACAAAGATAAACTCAACTTGCTCCAAAGAATAAATATTAATATTATAAGAAAAAAAATTGATTGATAATAAAATACAATGAATACTAATAATTATCTCTTATCCATCATAATAGTTACTTGCTAGTGCAAGGATTAATACAACTTGTTCCAAATAATTTGAAAAAGTTTGCATTCAAAGAATAAATATTAGTATTGTTAGAAAAAATATATATTTTGATTGATTATAAAGTAGAATGAATAGTAACAACTATCACTTATCTATCACTAGCATTTGCATAGGAGGAATGCAATGGATATTCCATAGAGAAGCATATATAAGGAAAAATGATAAGAAGTGTACTTTGTAGTGTTTATATAAGTTTTTAATTGATTTTGAAATAAAAAAATCAAAATATTTGATTTGCAAATGTTAGAAACAAATGGATTTTTTTTTGTGAGTTACATTATTTTGTATATAGTGAGTAGAACAGTTTCAATTATGAAGTGTTTATAGTCGATCATTCAATACGGTTGTATGAAGTAAGAAGTTTGTGTTGTTTGTTCCGACAACAAAAAAAATTAGAACACTTACATCATAATTGCATTGATAATTTTATGTGAAAAGTAAAAAGTATTAAAAAGAGATAAAAGTATGTGATAGAAGGACCTGTATGAAAGAGTCACAGACAATCCACAATTTTCCTCTTAACGACTAGAATTGTTATGTTTCATAAAGGAAAGGAACTGATTTTATTGCGTGACTGCTTTTGAACTATGGATTTAACTGAAATTGTCTGCTTCAACTACAAAACAGAGAGCCAGTTAAAGTATTTGATTTGATTTGGACAGCTTTTGGATCAGTTTATCTAACATATTAAGAAATGCCAATAAAGATCATACTTGAAAATTCTTTAGTCCTAATATGCCGTGATTGTTCGCCTGATAAATGCCTGATAAAACTCGATTGAATTCAGTCTTAACTTTCATCTTAAAAAATAGATGAACCCAAACATTTAAAAATAAATAAATCAAATCAAATCTACCCTATGCAAGGCATCTACCAGATATACTTACATGGTAAGTATATATTTTTTTGACATTTTAAATTATTGCAGTCATGGATCTGTACCATGTACAGGTTGAACTTATGTGCAGAAAATGAGCTCCAATAGGCCTTAATTTAGTGCTATTATGGGAAGAATGTACAGTTCACCCTTGATGGGAAGAAATACCATCTGAAAATTCCAATGATGGGAATGATTCACTCCATGGTAAATTCCTGCCCTGCTCTGCTAGAGTAAAGATGCTTGTAGACTGTGAAATTGATAGACTAAAATAAGTAATGTGCAGCATGTTTTACTGGTTTAGCAATTTGTAGCATGTTTGATAATGGATAAAATAGATAAGTTCATACAAAGTACTGAAATCATTCAATAACATAAATAAATTAAATGATCTCAGATATCATATGAGTGGTAAAATATAAATGACAGAAGAAAGTATAATGGAAACGGACTTTACAAATTGCATTTCTTGATCTTTATGGAGGCTTCTCATATGTGTTTACCTCAAATGTTTTCACAATCATTATTGGGAGTTTTTATAGAACAAAATCCTTTTTTCTCAAGTTCCACCAACATCTTATATGCAGCTGAATCTTTTGCACTTGCATGGTCACTTTTGTGTTCACCTTGGACTGAAAAGCTTTCTTTATCAGAAATTTCTACTTCAACGTTGAATACAAAACTACACAAACAACCATCAGTAAATATTAGTTAAGATAATCAATTTATGGCATGTTGAGGTTTCTTACAATGTGAAAATAGAAACTAGAAAATACCTTGCATCATGAGGCATGCCGGTTTTCTTTATCAATGCAAATTGAGGTTTCTTACAATGCATTTTCTGGCACAACTCATATAAATTTCTTCTACAGTCACCTTGTTGCCAACTGATAAAAATGTTTACTGTGAAACAAATCCACAATAAAATGAGTAATAAGTGATGTTAATTTCTATAATAAAATTTTATCAATTTATGACTATCATGTTACAGATATCATATGACAAACCCATTCCTAATTAGGTTACTTGTTAGTTATATTGGCAGTAACATTATACGCTAAACTTGTATATCTATAATCTAGAGAATAGAAGTCTTACTGGAAATGCGATCTAATTACACTTTATGAATGTTGCATACCTGGTAGGGAACACACTTTCTTCGCCCTCTTCTTTGGGCGATTACTTTCTACATTCTCATGTTTAAGCACATCTGTCATACATATACCTTCCTTTCCCTCTTCCAATTTATGTTTTCCAACTGAAATCTTATTATCCTTTTTGTTAGTGGATTTCATATGTGGAAGTGGATCCAGGTCTTTACCTTGCATTGATTTACTGCTACAAGGTAAAATCTCCTCCTGATGTGTTTCTCTTTTGTGACACTGATCTTGTGAAACAACCATATCCACTTCTTGTGAATCTATTTGTGGACTGCTAGCAGTTATCTGTCCCAAAATCAAATTATTAACTCCATTAGCTGCATTCAATTTTTTATTTGGTAAAAATTACAGCTAGCATAATTAAACTCAATATTATATGAAAGACAAACCATTTTTTCCTGGGCAATGAGATTGGATGCATGTTGAGCTTCATTCCCAGTTGTGTCCATTGAACTTGGGGAATAGGTATGATGGTCATGATATATTCCTTTTACCTTATTTACAGAACAACTATTTCAGGATCAGAAATTCCCAATTATTATCAGGCTTGTCTATATGATGCTATTGATTAGTAAAAACAAAATTAAGTTCGAGAGTTAAACTACTTAATCTTTCAGTTATGATAGAATTTTAAGACTCTATGCACTAAATGCTTCTTGATCAAACTGATTAGGTAATTTAATGTCTGGTCTCTCTTTGCTAGACCTATCCTAAAAGATAGCTTGACCGCAATGTTTGAAATTACCTTTAATAGTTCCAACATACGTTTGGCAGCTTTAGTTTGTGCAAAACTCTTATTCATGTCTGACCCTTCTCCATATACAATGGATTCCTTAAGCTGTATTTGTGCAGTGGCCACATAAACATTCTCTGTCTTAGTGAAGATGTACTTCCAGTTGCAATTATAATGGTGCTGATGGCATAGCTCATTTAACTCCCGTAGTGGATGCAATTCCATATTTTCAGGTGTAACCAAGCGAGACAAAATAGGTTCTATTTTATCCCAGACAACATTTAGGTTAAGATGAGTATCCACTAATATTGCACCTGAAATGCTTTCTATTAAATCTCCTAGTACCTGCATTCAAGAAAGATAGTAAAATGGCATAAGTTGTACTCAAAGAGAACGCTCATATTAAAATACAAACAAAGTACAATGCTAATCATGTCTATGATCTACTTAATAACATAATAAATTAATACATGTTCTTAATACCTACTGGCAATCTTTTATTGTATAATTATCTATGTATTTTTAATGTTTAATTAATAAAATTTCCACATGGCTTTCCAATCCAAATAAATATTAAATACGTGGAATAAGGCTCCTCAAACATGTATTTGAGCATGTTAGAAAATCACTTCTTTTATCTAAGTAAAGGATTCAAGTCGTCTAACTGCTTCTAAGAAATAGATATGCACTAAATTATAAAATTCAAGGAAGAATTCTCACAATGTAAAATTAAATAGCTTACCTTAGGAGCATGCATTCCTCTTCTAAATGATATAAACTGGCAATCGCCATCTTTTTGCTGTTCAAAATACTAAACAAATTTTTTTATTTGAGTTCTTAATTCATCTGAATGATAACAAAGATGGTTATGAATTTTATGTTTCACTGTTACTTGAGCAAAGTTCTCAATGTTAACAGCTGTCTGTCGTAAATCTGATAGATCTCTGTGGGACAGTTCTTGGTATGTTGAATAATAATGCTGAGTAATAAGAAAATCTAGCACAAAGTCACCAAGGAATTCTAACCGCTGTCAAATATAGACGCAATATTAAAATTCAGTCCTATATTCTAGAGGAATTTCATTTTGCAAGTACTATCAAAGTACTATTTGGATTGTGCAATGTAAGGTGAAATAAAAATTACTTGGTAGGAACATTCTCCATGTTCATTAATCGAAGCATGTGTGATTGCTTCCACTAAGAGGGATGGGTTTTTAAACTGGCATTCTTTATTGAGTTGTCTTCAATGTCAACCTCCATGTTCATCCACTTCATGAACTCAAAGGCTGCAATTGTACCACCTCCAATTAAATGTGCTCCGATTAAGGCCTCCACAACATCTAATATTGTTTTTGAGTAAATCCATCAATGTCTCTTGTCACAAACCATCTCAAGTTGGAGACTATTAGGATCTTCTGGGTTGCAAGAGCAAGGAACAACCATTTTACAAAAGAACCCAGGAGCGACCCATTTGGGTACATCAAATAGTTCATCTATGATGTAATGTATCCCTTTTCACAATAAAAGTAAAAATCAACTTATCGATACAATATTTGCAAATTAATAATTAAATAACAGATAAAAAAAGTATTTAGATTAAACCTAAAATAGACAAAAACTCAACTTATACATAGAAAATATCAAAATTGAAATTCTTGCAAATGAGCAAGCAACGGTTTTCTATGAGAAACAATATCAGTTGTTATTGAATCAATTGGCTTAAGTAAAAAGCCAAGAAGAAAAAAAAAAAAAAATTATGTAAAGAATCAAACATGTCTTTTCCCTCCAAGAAGGCAAATATTAGTATATTCCCCTCATATTAAGATCCATGTTATGCTTGGCACTAATTTTTAAGCCTTGAGAGAGTTCAAACAAAATAGCATAACAGTTCTGAATACAACACTGCTTATCCCTATTTGCAAGAGTCTGATACTATTACTGGTTATTCTTATTTTGCATAATTTGAGTGCCATTATTTATTAGATTTTAACATTGGTTATTCCTATGGATGCTGTAAACTATATATTTCCTGATATAAGCTTAGACTATAACAATGAAGGCTCAAAGACAATAAGACAATAAGAAATAGAGACACATATGCAAATGAATAATAGTAAAGAGTAAAAGAAACACAAAATAGTGGCTCATTTTAGCATTAGGATTTCTAACCTAAAATATATTTACCAAGATTTATTTAGTCACTAGCATAATAAATATAGTCTTTTAATACCTGTAAATTCCGATCCAGTGCCAAACGATGAAGAGTTGTGTTACAAACTGCTTCAGCTCTACGTGCTGATAACTGCCCTTCACCCTCACTTTCATATTTCATAAAAAGATATTGACTAATGGCATCTTTCAAGAATGAGTCACCCAATAACTCCAAGTGCTCATTTGAAAAACTCTCTAAGCATTTATGTGAAGTGAGTGCTTCCATTATCTATCAGAAAAATAAAAGTCAGTAAAAGGTTAACAATATTACTTATGACAGCAAAAGAAAAAGGTGGAGCAAGTAATCTTAAATAAATAAATAAAAGCAACCATAAGCTCAGATTGAAGTCATTAAGAATAAAAGTACCAGTTGCATGGATACAGGGGGAAAATCTGGGTGGTCCACCCTAATTGCTTTACTAAGTTGGCTTGCAAGCATTAAAGTAGTAAGGCGATGCATGACAGATGGAATGAAACACAAAGACCTCATAACAGAACTCGGAACACCAAAATTCAAGCACAACTCTGGAGGAAGCTCCACAAAATGTCCTCTATTCATATCTGGCTTTGCTTGGTCTATTACAAGAAAATTGCGGCGTCGCTTAACATGCTTCACCAAAAGAAGCGGTTGTTTCAAATGCTGAAGTTTCTTTCCATACCTGCAAACTCATCATGATATGATATTTAGAACTATTGCAATCAATTTTATGTAAATAAACTTGGATGGGCATTAAGACTATAAAAGATGAGATATGCTCACTTTTTCTCAAAGTAATCACTGTAGTTGTCATAATGTGGCTTTGAGTCTTTTGTCAAAGGGAAGGGACTGTTAGCAGTTTTTTCATGAATAATTTCCACAACATGGTAAAGCATTCCATTATGAACCGTAACTATTGTTTTATCTACCAAATTTGAAGATTCACAAATGCCACTTGCCAAAATCAAATTTTGAGATTCCCCTTGACTATGCACCTGTGCTGTTCCTACCATAGGAACCTCTTTTGAAGTAGTTGAAAGTAATTTATATTCTCTAGCTCTTGATGCGAATGTTTCAATGCATTTCCAGTCAATACCAGTTGCTCCAGAGTTATCTGATTCTAAGGGCAAAAGGAGGTACATATAGGAACCGCGCCATAGATTTTTCTTTTCCGTTATTGTTTTCAGATTCCTTAGATTCCCATAAAGTACTCCATTGAAAATTATTTCTTGAAAATCTTTTGCATTCCTCAACTGTTATATAATACACAAAAGTATAATCAGTTACATACAAAAAGAAGTAAATAAATAACTGAAAAGAATTTGTCATGAAATTCGTATGTTCATCTTTCCATACCTGAGTCGATTCCAAAGTAATTTCTCCACTCGGCAAAATTTCTGCCTTAACAATCTTATCTGTAGTTAAAAACATATCTATTTCTTTATTTGTGATGTCTTTATCCAATGCAGATTTAATCAAAAGGGCAAAATTTGAATACTTCTTCTCATCATTGCATTGAGATGTAAAAAGAAGTTTGTAAACTTGTAAAATCACTCTCGTCTCCTCTCCGTCCCAACTATCAGATAAAGCATTTACTCTAACCGTTGAATGCAACTCCATTATTTTAGATATACCTTCAAGAAAGACAACATATAATATCAGACAATTAAATTTTCAAATATCACAACCTAATAATCATGATAGAAAATCCCATTAATAAATGCATAACCAGCCTAGCAAATGTAGAAGTTACTATACAGCAAACCTTTTTAGGATCTTCAACTGTTAAAAACTAGTAGTTAACCTATTCTTCTATTAAAATGCACCAAAAAAACTAAAAATATACCTCTTCTGTAGAGATAGGCGCAGTAGCAGCTGTACAGCGTTTTGAATTCGTTCAGGTGTCTTGAATAATTCCTTCACATCTGAAGTGCCAAATTCATTTTTTCTCTATCATAAGATGCTAACATAATTTGAATGATTACATTGAACAAATAAAAATATTTATTTTACAAGAAAAACAGGACAATAAATTATTCCAATTTTACTAATGGTTTTATATTCTCATGGAAAAAATCCAAATTCAGAGGTAAAATGCTCAGATTCAGTCAATGTTTTTTTTAAGCTATATTTGAATATTTCGTAATATAATCCTGAATGTCAATGGTCTGAACATTCAGATGGATTGCCTAACGGTACTCTAACCAGCCTAGCAAACCATGTAACTTTATTTTTAATAATTTAAAATATAATTCAAAGATAAATTTTAAAAAGGGTTACAGTTTTTTTTAATTTACATATTATGTCAATTATATATGTTTATTATTTTATTATTATTAAATTTAAATTTTAGATATATATTGAAAACAGTTTTTTATTTATTATATTAAATTTAGTTTTCAGTTATAGAAAATTCTAAGTTAAAATATTTTGTTTAAAATAAATATAAATTAAGATTTACATTTTATTTGATTATTTGATTTACTAATTTGACAATCTTAAAGATTTATAAATTTAGTAGTTCTGTAATGAAATTTCTCAATCTTTGTAGATCTAAATAATTTGATTAATATTTCTTAAATAATATAATATTTATTTTGGAATCCTCTCTAAAAATAGGGAGTAACTATTGTATTAAGGATAAATTATCAGGTTAATTGCAAATAACATAATAACTTAAATCCCAATCAACAATAGAGCACAATGGAAAGCAATCTAAGCAAATAAATATGAATCGAAGTCACCTGGTTTTCAAGCTTCCATTGAATGACCTCCATTGGCCTTCTCCATCTTGCTAGAAATGGTATAATTGCCTTTAAATTTGAAGTGCAACTATCACCTATGCCTTAGACAAGCAAAATATTGAAGTAATGTGTGCTCAAGTACTCTAGTTCTCAAGCATGTTGTCTGTCCAAAATGAATTGAGAGAGTCTTTTTAAAGAATTTCAAATTGAGAATGGATGGCCAAGATTAAAAGTTTAGAAAAACTTAAGATCAAAGGCCAAGATTCAATGTGATAACGAGGATTAGGGTTAGAGTAAAATTAGGTCAAAGTTAGGGCAAGCTTTGAAATGAATGGTTGAGATTTAGTCCATTAAATCAATGGTGGAAAATAAATGAGATGGAATAAGAGATAGTTGGAAAATCAAATAATAATAGAAATTATTTATTTATGGAGGAAGGTTGACTTATGAATTAATTAATGATTTAATTCATAAATGAGAATGAGACAAAATAAAATAAATAATTATTTTGATTATTTACTTGTAGGATGAAAAGTGAGTTAAATGGATAAAGTTATTTAAGTGAAGGATAAATGGTAATGTTATTAAATAATTGGAGAGAATAAGGATTGATTAGTGATATACTTAAATAAATAAATGTAATTTACTTATTTAAATAATTAAGGAGGAATAATTAGGAATTATGACATGATTAAATTATTGAATTATAAGAGGGAGAAGCAAGGTTGTCATAGAAAAATGCAGCTCAGGGCCTAAGTCATTTTTATATGTCTACATTTTGCCCCTTTTTGACATAATGTAGTTTATTGCATTGTGTCAAAGAACAAGTCAAAAATATGCCCTAGTGTGAAGGTAGGGAGATCAAAGATGATGAGGAGGTAGTGGTATGCCCCCTTGAGAGGACAAGCGAGTTCAAAGAACACAATTGTGCTCTTGAAATGGATGAGAAGACTAGATGATGAAGGAATAGAAGAAATATTAGCATGGAAGATATGGATGTTATGACAAAAAAGGAATACTTCAATACTTTTCCAAATAACATCATAGGTGTTGCATAATCATCGTTGGGAGGTAAAATGAGACAAATGGAAAACAAACACCATGATATGACATAGACCAAGGTGTGCAAGGTCATACACTTGCGAAAAACAGAAAGTCACAGACAAGGAATGTCCTAACTCATACTAAGGGATAAGTTGTCCTAGTATTTTTGTCAAGACACACCAAAGACAACAATCAAGGAAAATTAGGTCATGAGACATCACGAAACCTCTAAATCCTTCATAGGACATCCTTGAGGTAGCTAGTAACATGACAAAAGACAAAACAATAAAAAAGATTAGACAAAATAGACTAGCAAAATCAACAATCATTCAATATGTTTGCCATATTTGTTTGTTGAAGGTTGATTGCTTGACGATTTGATAGTTTGATGATTTGAATAGTCTAATAGTTTTGATGGTGTGATGAAGGTTGTCGTCGGGAAGGACACATCCTGAAAAGGCCAATAACTATGTGACAGAGCCTGTCACTAGGAAAGACATCCTAAAAAGGTAAATGATATTTTTGACGGGGCCCAATTCCAAGAAGGACGCATCTTGGAGGGGACCATAAAGTGACTAGGTTGACATTGTTTTGGCAAGTTGATTGATTTTTGACTTGATGATTGATTGGTCTATGTTGTCTATTGGTCCATGATTTGAATGTTGATGTTTCGATGATTGTCTTATGTCTGAGTGTGACTATGTCTGACTTATTTTACTGACATCATGAACCCTAAAGGACTAACCTAGGTGGCCTCGGGGCTCATCAACTAATGGCATTGCCTACATCGTGCACTTAGAGGCCTCATAGTTTGACAAGGAAGGGACTGACATATTAAAGATGAACCGACATGTTTTGACTTGACCCGACAAACCCTAAGGGACTAGACCTAGGGGGCCTCAAGGGCACATCGATGATGGCCTTGCCTACTTAGAAAATGGGTAGAGACCTCATAGTTTGACATGACCCTTGAATTTGTTGAAATGACAAAGGGTTGAATCATGGTTTTATTTGTCAATGCCTAAAGGATGACTTAATGCCTCAGGGGCACATCAGCAGATGACCTTGCCTATGTCTAGTTGTAGAGACAACGTAGTTCGACAATGACAATGACTAACCTGACTGATTTTGACTCTATTTTTGGGATTTTGAAAGTTATATGAATGTTTTTGTGTTTTGCACATGTTTTAAAATGTTTTGATTTTTTTTGTCTTTTTTAAATATTTGATTGTTTTGTCTTTTTTGGAACATTTAAGCCTACAGTTACCAGTGTAGAATCCAAGGAAGCTTGGTGTTAGGAAATGTGCCCCCAGTCAGGTCTAGGACTAACTAGCAGGGATGGGATGGGACAAGGGTTTATTATGGATGGAAGATGGAAGAGAAATGGATGCAAGATGTCAACCATTTGAAAGTCATGATAAAGATTACCAAACCTAATGATGGATGTCAAATGGGAGATGATGGAAGGTAAAGGCATTGTGATAGATGAAGGTGGAAGACCAGGTAGAGTGATAGTAGATGATGGAGCATAAACTAACTACTCATGGTGCCTTCTTGTAAGGTTTTCACCATGGTACTTATCCAAAGCACCACCATAGTGGTTTTCACTATTGGATGGATTATTTTTCTTTACTATTTTCATGATTTTTTTTAACTTTATTTTTTTTGTCACCAAGACACCTATTTGCCAAGTTTTCATCAAAGTAATAATTTTTTTATTTTTCAATTTTGTTTGTATATTTGTCATTTTAGCGTGGCTCTCTAAAGCTATGTATAGAATTTGTGCAAGTGTAAGCTATTGATAGGCTCTAACAAAGGTTCCCCTTCAAGTTTGGACAATTGATAAGCACTAGAACCAAAAGATGTTGTTATGACTATGGACCCAACCAGTTAGGCTCAAATTTTCTAGGTTTCTCATGTTCTACTTGATTTTTTGGATTCTCCATCAACACTAAGTCATTGATGTCAAAGTGTCTAATCAAAACCTTTTTATTGTAACTATGACAAAGATAGTTCTAGTATGCTTACAAGTGAGTCAATTCCTTCTATCTATGTTCATCGAGCAACTATAATTCATGTAGTCAAGATATTTGGTATTCCTCATTTTCAATGAGCCCTTTCATGGAAACCCAAAGGGAGGGGACTTCAACCTCGATAGGAAGGATAGCCTCTATACCAAAGACTAGGGTGAATGGAGTGGCACTAGTGGGTGTTTAGATACTTGTGTGATATGCCTATAGGGCAAGGTTAAGCTAAATGTGTCAATCACGACCAACATCATTGACAATCCTTTTAAGAATTTTGATTATGGTCTTATTGGATGCCTCAGCTTGGTCATTTCCTTGTGGTAATATGGTGTGGAAAATTGGCGTTGAATGTGGAATTACTCACATAACTCACGGAAATCCTAATTTTTGAAGGGACAACCATTTTCTATGATGATGGTGTGGGGGACACCATACCGATATATGATGTAATTGAGGATAAATTTGGAGATTTGTTTACTGGTAATGTATGTCATAGGGATGGCTTCAACCCATTTGGTGAAATAGTCAATGGTGGTGATGATGAACTTATGGCCATTTGATGAGGTGGGATGAATTTATCCTATGAGGTCAAGTCCCCATTGGGTGAAGGGCCATGGTGAAGTGATAGGTTGCAACTCCTACATAGGTGCATGAATGAGGTCACTGTGTATTTGGCATTGTCGAAATTTCCACAAAAAGTGATAGGCATCATGCTCCATTGTAGGACAATAGTATCCTAGTCGCATGATCATTTTAGCTAGGGTTGGACCACTAGAATGGGCTCTATGATACCTTTTTGTACTTTTTGTAAGGTAGTTTGTGCTTTGTTAGTGTCAAGACATCTAAGTATGGTGTTTTCAAAGCTACGTCTATATAAGGTATCACTGATGATGACATAGCGAGCGGCTTTGTGGATGGACTTGCACTGGTTGTTGGAGAGGTCTGGTGGTAGGTTTTGGGAATGTAAGTAGTCATAGCTATCTTAGTGCTAGAGGAAATTAGGGCCAACAAGATCACATACCATTTTAGATTCCAGGACATCAAAAGCGGGGACTGACAACTATCCCAAGTTAAGAACTCGTACTGCTACATATTGTTGGGAAAAGTTGTCTCACACTTGTTTGTCTAAATAAAAGGGACTCCCTTGCATAATAAATACTAAAAAGGTTGAAATTTATCTACAAGTTGTGCAATAAAGTGTCTAATAGACTGGAGTCGGCCTTTTAGTGTTCAGAGTTGACTGATTCCTTTAGGTGGAGGCATGTTTAATATTTTTTTTACTTTTGTTGGGTCCATTTCAATGCCTCGACGGGAAATAATGTATCCCAAAGGCTTTCCTGATGTAATGCCAAAAACACATAATTTCTTGGGATTTAGGTAGAACTTATATTCTTCTAGCCAGTTGAAAATCTTATCCAAGACTCTTAAGTGATCACCATGTGTCAAGGATTTTACCAAAAGGTCATCAACATAGTCTTCCATCAATGTGTGCATGAGATCATGAAATATGGTGGTCATAGCTCTTCGATAGTTTGCGCCTACATTTTTTAGGACAAAGGGCATGACATTCCAATAGTATGTACCCCATGGGAAAGTGAATTCCATCTTGTGTTGGTATTCAAGGGAAATATAGATCTGATTATATCCCAAGAAGCCATCCATGAGGGACAACATCTTAGAAACAGTTGTTAGATCGACTATGATATCTATATTTGGGAGTGGGAAATCATCCTTTGGACATGCTTTGTTCAAGTCTTAGAAATTTGTGCAGATATAGATTTTTCCATTTGGTTTGGTCACTAGTACAAGGTTTGAGATCTAATCTACATAGTCAATAGGTCTTATGAAACCAACATCCGATAATTTCTTAAGTTCAACTTTGACTAGCATAGCTATTTGAGGGTGCATTTTTTTAAGCTTTTGTTTGATTGGCTTTGCATTTGGATGCAATGGTAGATGATGCAAAGGAAACTTAGGATTGAACCCTAGCATATCAACATAAGTGGACATGCAAAATTTATTTGGCATTTAGTGAAAAATGCTTGAAATTTTGGTTTTTCCTCTTTTGTTAGGGATGCTACAAAGAGAATAGTCTTAGGATTATCTACAATACCAATGTTGACTTCTATTATGTCTTCAATCAGCATCAGGGATCTCTCTTGACTAACAAGCAGGAAGTCCAACCCTCCATCCTTAGGTGCCTTAGGGAGGTTTTTTCCCTCAGATACGTCCTTTATTTTTACTTTTTCTTGGTCAGATGGTGCCTTGTAGTTTTCACCTAAAGACCATTTATTTTTCATTGTATTTTTATCATTTTTGTTACTAGAGGGTGGGGCAGTCTCACCAAAATATGCTACAACATCAAGATTTATAGTGAAGCCAGCTTTATGATCCCCATGTTGTATTCCCTCTCATAGTCCCATAAATTTAGCAATGACATCATCATTTTCAAATGTGTCCAAGATAGGTGGATCTTGTTAGTCCCAATTAAAGGAGGGATATGCCATGATCGATGTTAGTGAAGGATGGGGAAGTAGTTGATAGAGTAAAGACAAAGGTATTATCAGGGTCCCAAAGGGATTCTATCCATGCTCTTTTTTTGTGGTCTTTCGTGGGTCAGGTTCATAAAAGGAGTCAACACAAATATTGATATCCATGAGGTTGGTGAAGGATGGGTGGGGTATGTCAAACTCTTGAAAGACATGATCAAGCTCATAGCAATTGGTGGTACAAGAATCCCACTCATATTCATTAGAGTCAGTGTCACCATAATAGATGTCAGTAGGATCCTTGGATGTCTCAACATCTTCTGAAGCACTCGCATCCTTATTTGAAGGCACCTTAGTACTTGAAGTGCCAATATTAATTGGTATGAACCCTAACCCTGGGATTTTTGATCGCTTAAGAGGAATCAAGGGTTCTCTCATTCCATTTTTATGTATACCAAGTCCATTGATTCCATCATAACCCTATTGTTTCAAGATCTCAAAACCTTTACAATATTGTTCCATTGAAAATAGCAATAGATCTTCCTCATCTTTGTAAATCCATGTTGAAATGTCATCAATGTCTTCTTTGTTTACTTCTCCCCATTTTGTGAAGGTGGTGGTGGGAGAAATTTTAAAGACAACTTTGGGTTCCATCTTGAAGCAATTCCTACCATAAGACTTGGGAGACTTAGGTAGCTTTGTGATGCAATAAGAATTATTTAGTTATACTCGCCACAACCTTTGTCTTGGATCTTGATTTTGGGGTTGACGGATGGGGTTTGGGATATGGATGATTTAATGAGGGTGGAGCGATCAACATAATTAGATGAAGTGAATGCGATAGTGGATGCAAAAGCTTATTGATTAATAGGAACTTGGCATTCAGGAACTCCCCTTAAATTAGTGCAATATTGGAAGGGATCAGGATCACCAATGATCGTGACTTCAGTGCCATTATATGGAATTTTCAAGCATTGATGATAGGTGGAAGGCACAAATTTCATGGCATGAATCCAAGGT
>VDFB02270891.1:0-35456 GCA_007258455.2 Sequoia sempervirens
TATATAAGGAAAAATGATAAGTGTACTTTGTATTGTTTATATAAGTTTTTAATTGATTTTGAAATTAAAAAATCAAAATATTTGATTTGCAAATGTTAGAAACAAATGGATTTTTTTTTGTGAGTTACATTATTTTGTATAGTGGGTAGAACAGTTTCAATTATGAAGTTTTTATAGTTGATCATTCAATATGGTTGTATGAAGTAAGAAGTTTGTGTATTTGTTCCGAAAACAAAAAAAAATTAGAACACTTACGTCATAATTGCATTGATAATTTTATGTGAAAAGTAAAAAGTATTAAAAAGAGATAAAAGTATGTGATAGAAGGACCTGTATGAAAGAGTCACAGACAATCCACAATTTTCCTCTTAACGACTAGAATTGTTATGTTTCATAAAGGAAAGGAACTGATTTTATTGCGTGACTGCTTTTGAACTATGGATTTAACTGAAATTGTCTGCTTCAACTACAAAACAGAGAGCCAGTTAAAGTATTTGATTTGATTTGGACAGCTTTTGGATCAGTTTATCTAACATATTAAGAAATGCCAATAAAGATCATACTTGAAAATTCTTTAGTCCTAATATGCCGTGATTGTTCGCCTGATAAATGCGTGATAAAACTCGATTGAATTCAGTCTTAACTTTCATCTTAAAAAATAGATGAACCCAAACATTTAAAAATAAATAAATCAAATCAAATCTACCCTCTGCAAGGCATCTACCAGATATACTTACATGGTAAGTATATATTTGTTTGACATTTTAAATTATTGCAGTCATGGATCTGTACCATGTACAGGTTGAACTTATGTGCAGAAAATGAGCTCCAATAGGCCTTAATTTAGTGCTATTATGGGAAGAATGTACAGTTCACCCTTGATGGGAAGAAATACCATCTGAAAATTCCAATGATGGGAATGATTCACTCCATGGTAAATTCCTGCCCTGCTCTGCTAGAGTAAAGATGCTTGTAGACTGTGAAATTGATAGACTAAAATAAGTAATGTGCAGCATGTTTTACTGGTTTAGCAATTTGTAGCATGTTTGATAATGGATAAAATAGATAAGTTCATACAAAGTACTGAAATCATTCAATAACATAAATAAATTAAATGATCTCAGATATCATATGAGTGGTAAAATATAAATGACAGAAGAAAGTATAATGGAAACGGACTTTACAAATTGCATTTCTTGATCTTTATGGAGGCTTCTCATATGTGTTTACCTCAAATGTTTTCACAATCATTATTGGGAGTTTTTATAGAACAAAATCCTTTTTTCTCAAGTTCCACCAACATCTTATATGCAGCTGAATCTTTTGCACTTGCATGGTCACTTTTGTGTTCACCTTGGACTGAAAAGCTTTCTTTATCAGAAATTTCAACTTCAACGTTGAATACAAAACTACACAAACAACCATCAGTAAATACTAGTTAAGAGAATCAATTCATGGCATGTTGAGGTTTCTTACAATGTGAAAATAGAAACTAGAAAATACCTTGCATCATGAGGCATGCCGGTTTTCTTTATCAATGCAAATTGAGGTTTCTTACAATGCATTTTCTGGCACAACTCATATAAATTTCTTCTACAGTCACCTTGTTGCCAACTGATAAAAATGTTTACTGTGAAACAAATCCACAATAAAATGAGTAATAAGTGATATTAATTTCTATAATAAAATTTTATCAATTTATGACTATCATGTTACAGATATCATATGACAAACCCATTCCTAATTAGGTTACTTGTTAGTTATATTGGCAGTAACATTATACGCTAAACTTGTATATCTATAATCTAGAGAATAGAAGTCTTACTGGAAATGCGATCTAATTACACTTTATGAATGTTGCATACCTGGTAGGGAACACAATTTCTTCGCCCTCTTCTTTGGGCGATTACTTTCTACATTCTCATGTCTAAGCACATCTGTCATACATATACCTTCCTTTCCCTCTTCCAATTTATGCTTTCCAACTGAAATCTTATTATCCTTTTTGTTAGTGGATTTCATATGTGGAAGTGGATCCAGGTCTTTACCTTGCATTGATTTACTGCTGCAAGGTAAAATCTCCTCCTGATGTGTTTCTCTTTTGTGACACTGATCTTGTGAAACAACCATATCCACTTCTTGTGAATCTATTTGTGGACTGCTAGCAGTTATCTGTCCCAAAATCAAATTATTAACTCCATTAGCTGCATTCAATTTTTTATTTGGTAAAAATTACAGCTAGCATAATTAAACTCAGTATTATATGAAAGACAAACCATTTTTTCCTGGGCAATGAGATTGGATGCATGTTGAGCTTCATTCCCAGTTGTGTCCATTGAACTTGGGGAATAGGTATGATGGTCATGATATATTCCTTTTACCTTATTTACAGAACAACTATTTCAGGATCAGAAATTCCCAATTATTATCAGGCTTGTCTATATGATGCTATTGATTAGTAAAAACAAAATTAAGTTCGAGAGTTAAACTACTTAATCTTTCAGTTATGATAGAATTTTAAGACTCTATGCACTAAATGCTTCTTGATCAAACTGATTAGGTAATTTAATGTCTGGTCTCTCTTTGCTAGACCTATCCTAAAAGATAGCTTGACCGCAATGTTTGAAATTACCTTTAATAGTTCCAACATACGTTTGGCAGCTTTAGTTTGTGCAAAACTCTTATTCATGTCTGACCCTTCTCCATATACAATGGATTCCTTAAGCTGTATTTGTGCAGTGGCCACATAAACATTCTCTGTCTTAGTGAAGATGTACTTCCAGTTGCAATTATAATGGTGCTGATGGCATAGCTCATTTAACTCCCGTAGTGGATGCAATTCCATATTTTCAGGTGTAACCAAGCGAGACAAAATAGGTTCTATTTTATCCCAGACAACATTTAGGTTAAGATGAGTATCCACTAATATTGCACCTGAAATGCTTTCTATTAAATCTCCTAGTACCTGCATTCAAGAAAGATAGTAAAATGGCATAAGTTGTACTCAAAGAGAACGCTCATATTAAAATACAAACAAAGTACAATGCTAATCATGTCTATGATCTACTTAATAACATAATAAATTAATACATGTTCTTAATACCTACTGGCAATCTTTTATTGTATGATTATCTATGTATTTTTAATGTTTAATTAATAAAATTTCCACATGGCTTTCCAATCCAAATAAATATTAAATACGTAGAATAAGGCTCCTCAAACATGTATTTGAGCATGTTAGAAAATCACTTCTTTTATCTAAGTAAAGGATTCAAGTCGTCTAACTGCTTCTATGAAATAGATATGCACTAAATTATAAAATTCAAGGAAGAATTCTCACAATGTAAAATTAAATAGCTTACCTTAGGAGCATGCATTCCTCTTCTAAATGATATAAACTGGCAATCGCCACCTTTTTGCTGTTCAAAATACTTAACAAATTTTTTTATTTGATTTCTTAATTCATCTGAATGATAACAAAGATGGTTATGAATTTTATGTTTCACTGTTACTTGAGCAAAGTTCTCAATGTTAACAGCTGTCTGTCGTAAATCTGATAGATCTCTATGGGACAGTTCTTGGTATGTTGAACAATAATGCTGAGTAATAAGAAAATCCAGCACAAAGTCGCCAAGGAATTCTAACTGCTGTCAAATATAGATGTAATATTAAAATTCAGTCTTATATTCTAGAGGAATTTCATTTTGCAAGTACTATCAAAGTACTATTTGGATTGTGCAATGTAAGGTGAAATAAAAATTACTTGGTAGGAACATTCTCCATGTTCATTAATTGAAGCATGTGTGATTGCTTCCACTAAGAGGGATGGGTTTTTAAACTGGCATTCTTTATTGACTTGTCTTCAATGTCAACCTCCATGTTCATCCACTTCATGAACTCAAAGGCTGCAATTGTACCACCTCCAATTAAATGTGCTCCGATTAAGGCCTCCACAACATCTAATATTATTTTCGAGTAAATCCATCAATGTCTCTTGTCACAAACCATCTCAAGTTGGAGACTATTAGGATCTTCTGGGTTGCAAGAGCAAGGAACAACCATTTTACAAAAGAACCCAGGAGCGACCCATTTGGGTACATCAAATAGTTCATCTATGATGTATCCCTTTTCACAATAAAAGTAAAAATCAACTTAGCGATACAATATTTGCAAATTAATAATTAAATAACAGATAAAAAAAGTTTTTGGATTAAACCTAAAATAGACAAAAACTCAACTTATACATAGAAAATATCAAAATCGAAATTCTTCAAATGAGCAAGCAACGGTTTTCTATGAGAAACAATATCAGTTGTTATTGAATCAATTGGCTTAAGTAAAAAGCCAAGAGGAAAAACAAAAGAAAATTATGTAAAGAATCAAACATGTCTTTTCCCTCCAAGAAGGCAAATATTAGTATATTCCCCTCATATTAAGATCCATGTTATGCTTGGCACTAATTTTTAAGCCTTGAGAGAGTTCAAACAAAAGAGCATAACAGTTCTGAATACAACACTGCTTATCCCTATTTGCAAGAGTCTGATACTATTACTGGTTATTCTTATTTTGCATAATTTGAGTGCCATTATTTATTAGATTTTAACATTGGTTATTCCTATGGATGCTGTAAACTATATATTTCCTGATATAAGCTTAGACTATAACAATGAAGGCTCAAAGACAATAAGACAATAAGAAATAGAGACACACATGCAAATGAATAATAGTAAAGAGTAAAAGAAACACAAAATAGTGGCTCATTTTAGCATTAGGATTTCTAACCTAAAATATATTTACCAAGATTTATTTAGTCACTAGCATAATAAATATAGTCTTTTAATACCTGTAAATTCCGATCCAGTGCCAAACGATGAAGAGTTGTGTTACAAACTGCTTCAGCTCTACGTGCTGATAACTGCCCTTCATCCTCACTTTCATATTTCATAAAAAGATATTGACTAATGGCATGTTTCAAGAATGAGTCACCCAATAACTCCAAGTGCTCATTTGAAAAACTCTCTAAGCATTTATGTGAAGTGAGTGCTTCCATTATCTATCAGAAAAATAAAAGTCAGTAAAAGGTTAACAATATTACTTATGACAGCAAAAGAAAAAGGTGGAGCAAGTAATCTTAAATAAATAAATAAAAGCAACCATAAGCTCAGATTGAAGTCATTAAGAAAAAAAGTACCAGTTGCATGGATACAGGGGGAAAATCTGGGTGGTCCACCCTAATTGCTTTACTAAGTTGGCTTGCAAGCATTAAAGTAGTAAGGCGATGCATGACAGATGGAATGAAACACAAAGACCTCATAACAGAACTCGGAACACCAAAATTCAAGCACAACTCTGGAGGAAGCTCCACAAAATGTCCTCTATTCATATCTGGCTTTGCTTGGTCTATTACAAGAAAATTGCGGCGTCGCTTAACATGCTTCACCAAAAGAAGCGGTTGTTTCAAATGCTGAAGTTTCTTTCCATACCTGCAAACTCATCATGATATGATATTTAGAACTATTGCAATCAATTTTATGTAAATAAACTTGGATGGGCATTAAGACTATAAAAGATGAGATATGCTCACTTTTTCTCAAAGTAATCACTGTAGTTGTCATAATGTGGCTTTGAGTCTTTTGTCAAAGGGAAGGGACTGTTAGCAGTTTTTTCATGAATAATTTCCACAACATGGTAAAGCATTCCATTATGAACCGTAACTATTGTTTTATCTACCAAATTTGAAGATTCACAAATGCCACTTGCCAAAATCAAATTTTGAGATTCCCCTTGACTATGCACCTGTGCTGTTCCTACCATAGGAACCTCTTTTGAAGTAGTTGAAAGTAATTTATATTCTCTAGCTCTTGATGCGAATGTTTCAATGCATTTCCAGTCAATACCAGTTGCTCCAGAGTTATCTGATTCTAAGGGCAAAAGGAGGTACATATAGGAACCGCGCCATAGATTTTTCTTTTCCGTTATTGTTTTCAGATTCCTTAGATTCCCATAAAGTACTCCATTGAAAATGATTTCTTGAAAATCTTTTGCATTCCTCAACTGTTATATAATACACAAAAGTATAATCAGTTACATACAAAAAGAAGTAAATAAATAACTGAAAAGAATTTGTCATGAAATTCGTATGTTCATCTTTCCATACCTGAGTCGATTCCAAAGTAATTTCTCCACTCGGCAAAATTTCTGCCTTAACAATCTTATCTGTAGTTAAAAACATATCTATTTCTTTATTTGTGATGTCTTTATCCAATGCAGATTTAATCAAAAGGGCAAAATTTGAATACTTCTTCTCATCATTGCATTGAGATGTAAAAAGAAGTTTGTAAACTTGTAAAATCACTCTCGTCTCCTCTCCGTCCCAACTATCAGATAAAGCATTTACTCTAACCGTTGAATGCAACTCCATTATTTTAGATATACCTTCAAGAAAGACAACATATAATATCAGACAATTAAATTTTCAAATATCACAACCTAATAATCATGATAGAAAATCCCATTAATAAATGCATAACCAGCCTAGCAAATGTAGAAGTTATTATACAGCAAACCTTTTTAGGATCTTCAACTGTTAAAAACTAGTAGTTAACCTATTCTTCTATTAAAATGCACCAAAAAAACTAAAAATATACCTCTTCTGTAGAGATAGGCGCAGTAGCAGCTGTACAGCGTTTTGAATTCGTTCAGGTGTCTTGAATAATTCCTTCACATCTGAAGTGCCAAATTCATTTTTTCTCTATCATAAGATGCTAACATAATTTGAATGATTACATTGAACAAATAAAAATATTTATTTTACAAGAAAAACAGGACAATAAATTATTCCAATTTTACTAATGGTTTTATATTCTCATGGAAAAAATCCAAATTCAGAGGTAAAATGCTCAGATTCAGTCAATGTTTTTTTTTAAGCTATATTTGAATATTTCGTAATATAATCCTGAATGTCAATGGTCTGAACATTCAGATGGATTGCCTAACGGTACTCTAACCAGCCTAGCAAACCATGTAACTTTATTTTTAATAATTTAAAATATAATTCAAAGATAAATTTTAAAAAGGGTTACAGTTTTTTTTAATTTACATATTATGTCAATTATATATGTTTATTATTTTATTATTATTAAATTTAAATTTTAGATATATATTGAAAACAGTTTTTTATTTATTATATTAAATTTAGTTTTCAGTTATAGAAAATTCTAAGTTAAAATATTTTGTTTAAAATAAATATAAATTAAGATTTACATTTTATTTGATTATTTGATTTACTAATTTGACAATCTTAAATATTTATAAATTTAGTAGTTCTGTAATGAAATTTCTCAATCTTTGTAGATCTAAATAATTTGATTAATATTTCTTAAATAATATAATATTTATTTTGGAATCCTCTCTAAAAATAGGGAGTAACTATTGTATTAAGGATAAATTATCAGGTTAATTGCAAATAACATAATAACTTAAATCCCAATCAACAATAGAGCACAATGGAAAGCAATCTAAGCAAATAAATATGAATCGAAGTCACCTGGTTTTCAAGCTTCCATTGAATGACCTCCATTGGCCTTCTCCATCTTGCTAGAAATGGTATAATTGCCTTTAAATTTGAAGTGCAACTATCACGGATGCCTTAGACAAGCAAAATATTGAAGTAATGTGTGCTCAAGTACTCTAGTTCTCAAGCATGTTGTCTGTCCAAAATGAATTGAGAGAGTCTTTTTAAAGAATTTCAAATTGAGAATGGATGGCCAAGATTAAAAGTTTAGAAAAACTTAAGATCAAAGGCCAAGATTCAATGTGATAACGAGGATTAGGGTTAGAGTAAAATTAGGTCAAAGTTAGGGCAAGCTTTGAAATGAATGGTTGAGATTTAGTCCATTAAATCAATGGTGGAAAATAAATGAGATGGAATAAGAGATAGTTGGAAAATCAAATAATAATAGAAATTATTTATTTATGGAGGAAGGTTGACTTATGAATTAATTAATGATTTAATTCATAAATGAGAATGAGACAAAATAAAATAAATAATTATTTTGATTATTTACTTGTAGGATGAAAAGTGAGTTAAATGGATAAAGTTATTTAAGTGAAGGATAAATGGTAATGTTATTAAATAATTGGAGAGAATAAGGATTGATTAGTGATATACTTAAATAAATAAATGTAATTTACTTATTTAAATAATTAAGGAGGAATAATTAGGAATTATGACATGATTAAATTATTGAATTATAAGAGGGAGAAGCAAGGTTGTCATAGAAAAATGCAGCTCAGGGCCTAAGTCATTTTTATATGTCTACATTTTGCCCCTTTTTGACATAATGTAGTTTATTGCATTGTGTCAAAGAACAAGTCAAAAATATGCCCTAGTGTGAAGGTAGGGAGATCAAAGATGATGAGGAGGTAGTGGTATGCCCCCTTGAGAGGACAAGCGAGTTCAAAGAACACAATTGTGCTCTTGAAATGGATGAGAAGACTAGATGATGAAGGAATAGAAGAAATATTAGCATGGAAGATATGGATGTTATGACAAAAAAGGAATACTTCAATACTTTTCCAAATAACATCATAGGTGTTGCATAATCATCGTTGGGAGGTAAAATGAGACAAATGGAAAACAAACACCATGATATGACATAGACCAAGGTGTGCAAGGTCATACACTTGCGAAAAACAGAAAGTCACAGACAAGGAATGTCCTAACTCATACTAAGGGATAAGTTGTCCTAGTATTTTTGTCAAGACACACCAAAGACAACAATCAAGGAAAATTAGGTCATGAGACATCACGAAACCTCTAAATCCTTCATAGGACATCCTTGAGGTAGCTAGTAACATGACAAAGAGACAAAACAATAAAAAGATTAGACAAAATAGACTAGCAAAATCAACAATCATTCAATATGTTTGCCATATTTGTTTGTTGAAGGTTGATTGCTTGACGATTTGATAGTTTGACGATTTGAATAGTCTAATAGTTTTGATGGTGTGATGAAGGTTGTCGTCGGGAAGGACACATCCTGAAAAGGCCAATAACTATGTGACAGAGCCTATCACTAGGAAAGACATCCCAAAAAGGCAAATGATATTTTTGACGGGGCCCAATTCCAAGAAGGACGCATCTTGGATGGGACCATAAAGTGACTAGGTTGACATTGTTTTGGCAAGTTGATTGATTTTTGACTTGATGATTGATTGGTCTATGTTGTCTATTGGTCCATGATTTGAATGTTGATGTTTCGATGATTGTCTTATGTCTGAGTGCGACTATGTCTGACTTATTTTACTGACGTCATGAACCCTAAAGGACTAACCTAGGTGGCCTCGAGGGCTCATCAACTAATGGCATTGCCTACATCGTGCACTTAGAGGCCTCATAGTTTGACAAGGAAGGGACTGACATATTGAAGATGAACCGACATGTTTTGACTTGACCTGACAAACCCTAAGGGACTAGACCTAGGGGGCCTCAAGGGCACATCGATGATGGCCTTGCCTACTTAGAAAATGGGTAGAGACCTCATAGTTTGACATGACCCTTGAATTTGTTGAAATGACAAAGGGTTGAATCATGGTTTTATTTGTCAATTCCTAAAGGATGACTTAATGCCTCAGGGGCACATCAACAGATGACCTTGCCTATGTCTAGTTGTAGAGACAACGTAGTTCGACAATGACAATGACTAACCTGACTGATTTTGACTCTATTTTTGGGATTTTGAAAGTTATATGAATGTTTTTGTGTTTTGCACATGTTTTAAAATGTTTTGAATTTTTTTTTTCTTTTTTAAATATTTGATTGTTTTGTCTTTTTTGGAACATTTAAGCCTACAGTTACCAGTGTAGAATCCAAGGAAGCTTGGTGTTAGGAAATGTGCCCCCAGTCAGGTCTAGGACTAACCAGCAGGGATGGGATGGGACAAGGGTTTATTATGGATGGAAGATGGAAGAGAAATGGATGCAAGATATCAACCATTTGAAAGTCATGATAAAGATTACCAAACCTAATGATGGATGTCAAATGGGAGATGATGGAAGGTAAAGGCATTGTGATAGATGAAGGTGGAAGACCAGGTAGAGTGATAGTAGATGATGGAGCATAAACTAACTACTCATGGCGCCTTCTTGTAAGGTTTTCACCATGGTACTTATCCAAAGCACCACCATAGTGGTTTTCACTATTGGATGGATTATTTTTCTTTACTATTTTCATGATTTTTTTTACTTTTTTTTTTTGGTCACCAAGACACCTATTTGCCAAGTTTTCATCAAAGTAATAATTTTTTTATTTTTCAATTTTTTTTTGTATATTTGTCATTTTAGCGTGGCTCTCTAAAGCTATGTATAGAATTTGTGTAAGTGTAAGCTATTGATAGGCTCTAACAAAGGTTCCCCTTCAAGTTTGGACAATTGATAAGCACTAGAACCAAAATATGTTGTTATGACTATGGACCCAACTAGTTAGGCTCAAATTTTCTAGGTTTCTCATGTTCTACTTGATTTTTCGGATTCTCCATCAACACTAAGTCATTGATGTCAAAGTGTCTAATCAAAACCTTTTTATTGTAACTATGACAAAGATAGTTCTGGTATGCTTACAAGTGAGTCAATTCCTTCTATCTATGTTCATTGAGCAACTATAATTCATGTATTCAAGATATTTGGTATTCCTCATTTTCAATGAGCCCTTTCATGGAAACCCAAAGGGAGGGGACTTCAACCTCGATAGGAAGGATAGCCTCTATACCAAAGACTAGGGTGAATGGAGTGGCACTAGTGGGTGTTCAGATACTTGTGTGATATGCCTATAGGGCAAGGTTAAGCTAAATGTGTCAATCACGACCAACATCATTGACAATCCTTTTAAGAATTTTGATTATGGTCTTATTGGATGCCTTAACTTGGTCATTTCCTTGTAGGTAATATGGTGTGGAAAATTGGCGTTGAATGTGGAATTACTCACATAACTCATGGAAATCCTAATTTTTGAAGGGACGACCATTTTCTGTGATGATGGTATGGGGGACACCATACCGATATATGATGTAATTGAGGATAAATTTGGAGATTTGTTTACCGGTAATGTATGTCATAGGGATGGCTTCAACCCATTTGGTGAAATATTCAATGGTGGTGATGATGAACTTATGGCCATTTGATGAGGTGGGATGAATTTCTCCTATGAGGTCAAGTCCCATTGGGTGAAGGGCCATGGTGAAGTGATAGGTTGCAACTCCTGCATAGGTGCATGAATGAGGTCACTGTGTATTTGGCATTGTCGACATTTCCACACAAAGTGATAGGCATCATGCTCCATTGTAGGACAATAGTATCCTAGTCGCATGATCATTTTAGCTAGGGTTGGACCACTAGAATGGGCTCTATAGATACCTTTTTGTACTTTGTGTAAGGTAGTTTGTGCTTTGTTAGTGTCAAGACATCTAAGTATGGTGTTTTCAAAGCTACGTCTATATAAGGTATCATTGATGATGACATAGCGAGCGACTTTGTGGATGGACTTGCACTGGTTGTTGGAGAGGTCTGGTGGTAGGTTTTGGGAATGTAAGTAGTCATAGCTATCTTAGTGCTAGAGGAAATTAGGGCCAACAGGCTCACATACCATTTCAGATTCTAGTACATGGAAAGCGGGGACTGACAACTGTCCCAAGTTAAGAACTTGTACTGCTACATATTGTTGGGAAAAGTTGTCTCACACCTGTTTGTCTAAATAAAATGGACTCCCTTGCATCATAAATACTAAAAAGGTTGAAATTTATCTACAAGTTGTGCAATAAAGCATCTAATAGACTGGATTCGGCCTTGTAGTGTTTAGAGTTGACTGATTCCTTTAGGTGGAGGCATGTCTAATATTTTTTTTACTTTTGTTGGGTCCACTTCAATGCCTCAACGGGAAATAATGTATCCCAAAAGCTTTCCTGATGTAATGCCAAAAACACATAATTTCTTGGGATTTAGGTAGAACTTATATTCTTCTAGCCAGTTGAAAATCTTATCCAAGACTCTTAAGTGATCACCATGTGTCAAGGATTTTACCAAAAGGTCATCAACATAGTCTTCCATCAATGTGTGCATGAGATCATGAAATATGGTGGTCATAGCTCTTCGATAGTTTGCGCCTACATTTTTTAGGACAAAGGGCATGACATTCCAATAGTATGTACCCCATGGGAAAGTGAATTCCATCTTGTGTTGGTATTCAAGGGAAATATAGATCTGATTATATCCCAAGAAGCCATCCATGAGGGACAACATCTTAGAAACAGTTGTTAGATCGACTATGATATCTATATTTGGGAGTGGGAAATCATCCTTTGGACATGCTTTGTTCAAGTCTTAGAAATTTGTGCAGATATAGATTTTTCCATTTGGTTTGGTCACTAGTACAAGGTTTGAGATCTAATCTACATAGTCAATAGGTCTTATGAAACCAACATCCGATAATTTCTTAAGTTCAACTTTGACTAGCATAGCTATTTGAGGGTGCATTTTTTTAAGCTTTTGTTTGATTGGCTTTGCATTTGGATGCAATGGTAGATGATGCAAAGGAAACTTAGGATTGAACCCTAGCATATCAACATAAGTGGACATGCAAAATTTATTTGGCATTTAGTGAAAAATGCTTGAAATTTTGGTTTTTCCTCTTTTGTTAGGGATGCTACAAAGAGAATAGTCTTAGGATTATCTACAATACCAATGTTGACTTCTATTATGTCTTCAATCAGCATCAGGGATCTCTCTTGACTAACAAGCAGGAAGTCCAACCCTCCATCCTTAGGTGCCTTAGGGAGGTTTTTTCCCTCAGATACGTCCTTTATTTTTACTTTTTCTTGGTCAGATGGTGCCTTGTAGTTTTCACCTAAAGACCATTTATTTTTCATTGTATTTTTATCATTTTTGTTACTAGAGGGTGGGGCAGTCTCACCAAAATATGCTACAACATCAAGATTTATAGTGAAGCCAGCTTTATGATCCCCATGTTGTATTCCCTCTCATAGTCCCATAAATTTAGCAATGACATCATCATTTTCAAATGTGTCCAAGATAGGTGGATCTTGTTAGTCCCAATTAAAGGAGGGATATGCCATGATCGATGTTAGTGAAGGATGGGGAAGTAGTTGATAGAGTAAAGACAAAGGTATTATCAGGGTCCCAAAGGGATTCTATCCATGCTCTTTTTTTGTGGTCTTTCGTGGGTCAGGTTCATAAAAGGAGTCAACACAAATATTGATATCCATGAGGTTGGTGAAGGATGGGTGGGGTATGTCAAACTCTTGAAAGACATGATCAAGCTCATAGCAATTGGTGGTACAAGAATCCCACTCATATTCATTAGAGTCAGTGTCACCATAATAGATGTCAGTAGGATCCTTGGATGTCTCAACATCTTCTGAAGCACTCGCATCCTTATTTGAAGGCACCTTAGTACTTGAAGTGCCAATATTAATTGGTATGAACCCTAACCCTGGGATTTTTGATCGCTTAAGAGGAATCAAGGGTTCTCTCATTCCATTTTTATGTATACCAAGTCCATTGATTCCATCATAACCCTATTGTTTCAAGATCTCAAAACCTTTACAATATTGTTCCATTGAAAATAGCAATAGATCTTCCTCATCTTTGTAAATCCATGTTGAAATGTCATCAATGTCTTCTTTGTTTACTTCTCCCCATTTTGTGAAGGTGGTGGTGGGAGAAATTTTAAAGACAACTTTGGGTTCCATCTTGAAGCAATTCCTACCATAAGACTTGGGAGACTTAGGTAGCTTTGTGATGCAATAAGAATTATTTAGTTATACTCGCCACAACCTTTGTCTTGGATCTTGATTTTGGGGTTGACGGATGGGGTTTGGGATATGGATGATTTAATGAGGGTGGAGCGATCAACATAATTAGATGAAGTGAATGCGATAGTGGATGCAAAAGCTTATTGATTAATAGGAACTTGGCATTCAGGAACTCCCCTTAAATTAGTGCAATATTGGAAGGGATCAGGATCACCAATGATCGTGACTTCAGTGCCATTATATGGAATTTTCAAGCATTGATGATAGGTGGAAGGCACAAATTTCATGGCATGAATCCAAGGTCTACCAAGGAGAAGGTCATATGGAAGTTCATGATCCAAGACCTGGAATGTGGTATCCATAACTATAGGTCCAACTCTTATAGGGAGTGTGATAACACCCTTGGAAGAGTGTTCTTCGTCATCATAGGCCTTGATCACAATTCTTTTGGTCATGTCTACACATGCTTCAGAATAGCCCAATGCCTTGACCAATTTTAAAGTGCAAATGTCCAATCCAACTCTGCCATCTAGCAAGACTCATTTGACCTTATGTTGATGGACAAATATTTCAAGGTGCAAGGGTTCATTATGGTTAGACTTTTATGTAGAGTATTCTTTGTCAGAAAAGGAGACATGGAGTGAATTAGCCAAGTATTCAACCATGTTTTCAAATCGGTTGATGTCTAGGTCTATAGGAACAAAGGTTTCCTTCAAAGCCTTATCAAGGATAGCTTTGTGTTTAGGTGATAGGCATAACATCTTGAGGATAGAAATCTGTGTGAGTGTCTTACCCAATTGGTCAATAAGATTATATTGGTCTTTGGATTGTGGTTTCTTTGAAGAAGGACTGGATAAAGTAACCTTATCCCTACAGGTAGTGAAAGTGCATTCAAGAACCTTTTTAATGGTGATTATGTTGACATAATCATCAACAGCATGAAGGTGATCTATTATTTGTGAGTAATCAAAGGAATTCCTGGTGTAATTGGTCTATTTCCTATTTTTCAACCTAAGGTGGAGGGATTTCTTGAACCATGGTCTTGTAGTGGATTCTTGAAGATTATATGGTCTTGATTGGAATTTTTTTGTTGTCCTTCGACCTCTATGGTACCCTTTTCAATTAGGTCTTGAATTATGTTCTTCAATTGACGACATGAAAAGGTCTTATGCCCTTTGATGTAGTGGTAGTCATAAAGGACACTATCATCCCAACAAGAGGGTTTGAATTGTTCGGGGTCATATGGGTTGGGCTTGGGGAGCTATATAACGTTTGATTGTATTAGCTTCTTTAGGACAAATTCAATTGGTTATGGTAAAGGAGTGTATTTTCTCTATGGGTATTGCCTTGGTTGTCTTGGGAGTCCTTGTTCTTGAGTATTTTCGACCACATTAGCTATTTTTTTGGAAATATATGGTGTGTTTTTGTTTGTGTTGGGTGCTTTGAGAGTCGATGTGGGTCCTGTTTTGTTCACAGCATTCACGTCTATGACTCCATTTGTTACATTCTTATTGCGGGACCGAAATTTTCTTTCATCATTAGAGGTGTGTTGGTTGTGGGTGTTTTTGTTGCCATATGTAAGTTCACCTTGGGTGATTACTAATTTTTTGAGTGTCATTTATTTCTCAACTAAGTCTAAAAATGTGGCACAACAATGTACTTGTAAAGGGTGTTTCAACTTTGGCTTGAGGTTTTCTACAAACATGTCCACTTTTTGTTTTTCAAGAATCTTGACAGGACACTGACTTGCCATACTACGCCATCTTTGGAAGAAATTAATGAAGGGCTCTCCCTCATCTTGTGTCAAGTGGCATAAGGTAGCAATCGTGATATCACTTTCAATGTTATAAGCATAATTCTCCTTGAATTTATTGGCGAGGTAATCCCATGACTTTATAGACCCTTTAGGTATCAGTGAAAACCATTCAAGTGTAGGCCCAATAAGACTTCAAGGGAAGATTCTCAAAAGGTAGGAGTGATCATATACAACATCCACACAAGCAGTGGTGAATTCTCATATGTTCTCAAGAGGATTTCTCTTTTCCTTATACTTGGTGAAAGTAGGAATGATATACCTAGGAGGGATTCAAGGAGGCATGTATATGCTAGTGTCATATGGATAAGGGTGTAGATCATGTGATGAGTATGTCTTCTTATTTGATAATTGCATCCCTTCCACTTGATTTTGTAGGGTAGCCAACTGGGTAGTCAATGCATCTATTACAATATTGTTGGCAACATTGTTATGAAGTCCCATATTTGTGTTGTGTGGTCCCATGTTTTGTTGGGATGACATGTTGTGGTTTGGAATGTTATTCGTATGTGGTGTATTTTGATTATGTACATGAGTATTAATGTGTGATGTGTAAGTTGGTATGTGAGAATTGGTTGAGCTATGTTGCATTTGTTGGGTGTGTTGTCCATGTAGTTGGTTGCCAAAAATGAATCCTTGTGTGTATCCATATGAGATGTTAAGTGGCTCTGTCATTTTTGATCCTTGTCCTTGTTGAAAAGGATTATAACCATGTGATTTTTTTGTATTTTGACTATGTGGAGCATTCATGGTTTGTCCTTGCAAGGTGTTTGTATTGATATGAGGACCTTGTGACATGGTGTTTGTGTTTGATTGAGGTCCTTGTGACATTGTGCTTGTGTTTGATTGAGGTTCTTAGATGAGAACCTGTCTCACCTTAGGTCTACCAAGGATGTTAGATGTGAATGCCCCTATGGCCTCAGATGATGACCCAAAGGGAGTAAATTTCAAGCCAAAGGATTGTGCTATAAATAATGATTGTGATGTGGTTTGTGTCATGGGATGTGACATAGATTGTGTCACAAAGATGGATGCAGTGCTGGTAGTTGTGGTATTTGGGCTTGTTGTTCCAATGGGTATGGAAATGGTAAGTTGTGGTGTAGATTTTCCTTGGCTCATTTGTGTGGTTTCCTTGGGTGGAGTTGTTGCACATAAGGCATTGACATCAAATCCTTGAGGTATTTTAACTCCTTTGTGTAATAGTTTAGCTAAATATCGTTCGGGGTCTAACATGACAATTTCATCTACAAGAGAGGCTACTTCGGGATTTTTTGTGGTGGCCTCTACTTCTTCTATGAACACATTTCCATCTTTGTCTCTAACATGGAATTGTTCAAAAGGATTTTGTTCATTTGGTTGTTGATAAGATGTAGACCCCAAGTTGACATGGTCATGACTATCAAGGTTGGTATTATTGCGAGGATCACTAGTGGTATTTTCAAGGTTGAGGTTGCTAGTATAATTGTAAAGGTCCTCATTGTCATGAAAGAGATCCATTTCTTGATGTTTCTTTTGCAATATAGTTTCAACCATATAAGACTTGCTCAAAATGAAGGTGGATGGTATGAGACTAAGACTATGTTTTTGGTATTTTTGAAATAAGGTATGCCTAAATGTAATGCAACCTTTTTTTTTGTTGGTATTTTTGGTATCTTAAGGATGGAAAATGTCTAATGAATGCAACAAGACTAAAATTTATAACTATAATGTTGGATGGTATGGAGTTTAGAATGTATGAAGATTCTCTTATAGGTCTAAAATTTTGTGGTATGAAGGATGCAAATGACTAGGAGGTGATGGATACCTATTGTTAACTTGAGGGCTTAAACACTTTTGAAACATGTAAGAATATGATCACTAACTATCCAAGGGTAAACCAATGTTTCAACTAGGATTGTCAAATGGCCATTTCCTAGGAGAATTGAAAAGATGACAAGGTAAGTTTCCCAACTAGACTTGTGAGTAGGAAAGTATCACCAAAATGACAAAGGACTAAGTTAAAAAGTGACTTGGTCAAATGACAGTCTTTTGTTGAAGCAATGATGTGTGCCAAAGTATAGAGAGTTCTTCTATCCTAAAATCCACAAGGTGTCAAGCCTGAAAGTTTGAAAAAGGTAGCCTAATGGGATATTGAGTTATGCAAGAAATGAGGATGCTAAGGTACCTAAAATGGTGACCTAATAATGGAATGATGATATGCAAGGTGAATTGAGCAAGTTTTTGGTTTTAAATATGAATCACAATGAGAAGTTGGTCTGAAAATGGATCTCAAGAATTTGACCTGATTTTGTGAGGATTTTGACCCAATTTTGACTGTTTGGTTTGAAACTATTGTGTGGTGTAATGTTGTGAAGTGTTTCAACTTTCAAGTGTAAGGTTTGTTTGCTTGTTTATTTGAAAGACACACATAAAACACAAACAGACAAAATGTTTTTTTCATTTTTTTTGAGTTTGATCTTGACAAACACTTTGACAACACTTTGCACAACCTAATTTGAAAGGGATTGTATACTTGGTATAGCTCACCGAAATACCCCGGATCAGTGTTGAACACCTCTCTTTCTTGAGAGTGGATAACTTAGATGTTTGGTGGCACAGGCTCCCCCTTACAATGCACTCACTTCTCGGGCTCACTAACTTTGAATTCCCTAAAGAGGAATTTTCTATCTCTACTCAAGGGAGTCAATAGTGAGTTGAATACAATTTGATGTTTTATGAATATTTTCTCTATGATACTCACTATAAGATCTACCCCTATTCCAAGAGATGTTTAGGACAGAGTTGAAAGCACTTATTTTTGGAAGAGTGATGAGTTTTACATTAACTAGCTTTCTTAGCACTAATTTGATTGGTACTCCAAAATGAGTGTATTCACATTTGTGATCTTGTGATATTTGTGCTTGTTGAGGTGAAGATCTTGGAGATGTGGTGATTGGGTTTGTTTTTGATGTTGTTGCTCATGATATCCAACCTCTTGACATTGGAGATATTGTTCTTGATGTGGTTGTGGACACAACTCAATGCTTTGATGACATGGTTTAACCAATGGAAAATTGTATTGATTTTGGGGTGGAGATGTATCTTGAAACAATGAATAAACTATTTTGGCAAGTGTAGCAATTTGATCTCACAAAATTTGATCTTGATTTTGATCTTGAAACCCTTGATATAGTTAATTTGGTTTTTTTTCAAGCATATTTGGAATCTATACTTGTGGTGTTTGTATGGGATCATGGAAAAATTAATTTTGGCCAATTTTATGATTTGTGATAATGTTTAGATTTGGCATTATATGTTGAAATTGAACATTGTTGTGGTTGGGAATCACATTGCTTTGATTTAGGTAACTTTTATTTTGCATAGAGTTACCTTGACTTGGATCAATACATGGAATCATTAACATATTGTTTGTACTTTGAACAACATTTGCATGATTTGAAAACATATCTATCCCAAAGTTTACCAAGTGTGGATTTGAAATGTTCATGTTTGGTAAACTTGTACTTGTTATATTCACATTTGGCATGTATGGATTTGGTGGGATAATGTTGTTTTGTTGAAGACTCGTGCATTGATTGTTTGGTTGATAGAATTGTAGGTTTGAAATTTGATTTAAATCTACCATAGGGAAAGGTGTTCCAAAATTTAGATTGGGCATATGCAGATTTTTTGTACCATTGACATTTATAGGAGATAATGATCCCATGTATGGATTGTATAAATGTGAGTTTTTATAGCTAATTGGCATTGTAAGGCTTTGATAGTTTGGTTGATTTAGATTACTCATGATGTATGAATCAAGTTTCTATTCCATGTTACCTGTTTGACCTCTAAGGAATTTAGGAGCAATGATGAGATGAAGGATGAAAGAGGTGGGTATGTGCAGGATCATGATCGGCCAAAAAGTGGCAATACGATGGGTATGTGGTTGATGACCTTTTTTTTACCCAAAATTGATGAAAAAAAAAGGGTTTTTAAAAGGAGTTTTATCAACTTTACACCAATATAAATTATGCTTTACTTTGAATTTAATAAGTAATTATTACTCATTTTCTATTTGAATTACGATTAAAGTCCTGATTGATAGGCTGATTGAAAAACATCTATAGCTTTCAAACGGTATAAATTTTTTTGAATCCAAAACATGTGTCACATTCTATACTTCACATACTATAGGATTAATAAAAGAAAAATTAAATTTCATGAAGTTTTGTCCAAGTTAAGGTGGTTAGAGTGAGTTTTTATATTTTTTAAAAGTTGTAATAAAAAAATCATAATTAATTATTTACTTGGAAAAAAATTACAAAAAATATTCAACACAGGACATGAGTCCTCTACTTATATCTAAAATATTATAAAAAATATTATTATTTTATTGTGGTTAGGGTGGTCAGACAAACACCTACTTCTTTTTTTTTGTGAAATTTAAGTACTACTCCATTGAAATTTCAAAATTTCACCAAATAGATTTTTTTTAAACAAACCTAGTAGTTTATAAACTACATTCAACTTGCTACAGATTCTATTCTTACATATTTTTGAAATCATATAGATAAATTATTCAAATTTTTACATCAAGTTGCCTAACTCTAATTTTTTTGAATTTTTTGCCACCTAAGGGCTTGTTTTTTCCATGATGATCCTCCACATACCCAGGTGAATGATATGGGTGTTGAAATTTTAGGAACTTTGGATCAATGATAGACTTTAGGATTTGATTTTTTTTCTTTTGATTGGATAATGAACTTGTGAATCCCAAGATGTTAGATGTTATCTTAGGATGACCTCATTCAAAAGGGTGATAATTTAACTAAGTGCATAAGGAAGGATTCATCCACACACACCTAACTAAACAAATGATTTTGATTTGGTTTAGGGATGTAACCAAGTCTAGATAATGATGTTTCCAAAGCTCTAAAAGTTGTTCTGTGGGATGGAGATGATAAATGTTTGGGTTGGATGAAGTGCTTGATTTGATCCTAAATGAACCTAGGAAGAACATTGTTTACAAGACCAAGATAGTGAAGAACATATTTTTCCCTAAGAGTGGTTCAAACCAAAAGACCAATTTTTGCATGGAAAACCATATGACCAAAAGAGACCAAGCACATGTATGGGGTTCAATTTGAGTTAATCTTGATTAATGACTTGATTTTTACCACATCCACTTGTCTTGCTTAAGTTTCAAACTAAATGTATATGCTAAGGCCTTCTTTCATTCCACAAGGTCCCTTATGTGAGACTCAAGAAGTCAAATCCATAGTTTCCTTATGTTGACTTTGTAGAAAACAAAGTGAAAAATGAGAAAAAATACTTAGAAGCCTCTGAGGATAGAATCCCTAGGGAGAAGCAGTAGTCTGTGGACTCTTCAAAGATATTTCTTTTCCAAAGGATTTGAAGTTTTGATGAGTTGTTGAATGGTTTTTTTCAAGATTTTTGATCCAAGAAAAGTATTTAACTGAATCACAAATTGCACAACCCTAGGATAGAAACGATAATATTTGTTTAAAAATTCCCACTTGGATTTCTCTAGCTACACTTATTTAGAGTGGATGATTAGAAGCTTGACCACACTGGCTCCCCTCCATGACACTCAGTTGTACTGGTCAGCCAAGTTTTGAGTTCTCATGAATCTCCCATGAAAAACTCTTTATCTCTACTAAGAACCACAAGTATGTAGGATGGCTTCAGAGGTCTGACCTCCTGACATCAAAAAATAGTAGGGATTTTGGCTTTTATATAGATTGGTTCCTAATCAAGGCACCCATTGAAATGGCCACATGAGAGGCAAGATCAACCCATGTAAAGAGTATCACCTTCTTGTCCATAGGAGTGCTTGTAATGATGATTTTTCTCAACATTTCAATTTTATATAACGGTTGGAAGTATCTTGGCATTTAGCTCATTACCGGCTTGAGTCATTCCCTTGGGGTGAGTACTTTTTCCCACCAAGGAAAGCTCTCTAAAGGTAAACAACAATAAAGGAGTACATTTGTAGTTTGACCACCTAATGCACTTAGGAGGGAACACACATAATGCCTTTTCTTCATGCTTGCATGATTTTTTCAATTTTAAACCCAAACTTGAAGTGTTGGGGAAATCTTTAAGACAACCTAATGTCATTAAAATGCTTTTGATTCTCAAGATCACCGTGAAGCGTGAGAGAAATTGATGCAGGAGCATCCAATGGTGTAAGGGAAATCCTACATCACCCAAAAAAATGTTTTTCACTTATGTTCCCTTTGGTTAGCTTTTTGTAGATTTCTTTGTATTTCTGGATACCATTTTCATCATAATGTAATTCCCCACTTTCAGTTTTTCTTTTATGTTTTTTCTGGTCAACTGTTATTTTTAGTAGGTATTGGAATTTGAAGGTGTTTGGGGACAAAAAATTATATGGGAGGATTCAAAATAGAAAAATAAGAAGATTGGCAAAAGAATTAGGCTGAGAGCATTCCCAATTTGAAAGATATTGTAGTTTTAGTCTCCCATAAATGCACCTGAAAAACCTTCCAAATAATATTTGAGGCATTAAACAACCCCAAAATGGCCTAAAAACTTGTCAAAATCAGTGTAGCAATTTTTTAGCACATTCTTGACTTCGAGACCTTTCTGATGGTTCAAATGGTTCCAAAAACAGAGTCCTGGATCAAAAGTTATGGCTCCTGGAAGTTGGTACACTTTCAAAATGTGCTAATTTTTTAATGATGTTTTAAATTTTGAATTTCAAATTGTAATTTGTGGTGCCAAACCACCAAATATGATAATTCAAATGTTGTTTGGCTCCAAAACAAAGAAATGAGCTATTTATGGGGGGGATTTCCTAATTTTTGTAACTTTTTGGGGAAAAAGAGTTTGCATGTTACAAAAGGGGATTTTGTAGTTACTGTAATTTTTGGTAGCTTGCATGTATTATAGAGCTTTGGGATTTGTGATTCTCTACATGTAAGAAGTTAATTTTCTAAATTTAATAAAATTATTCTCTAGTTTTGTGCATAAATTTTTGTGTCTTAGGTTGCACCCTCGTCAAGTTGTATCAGAGCGAGGTTTTCTTGAACATATGGATAGATCGCCAATCATGAGGCAGTTCACACCAAGACCATGGTTGTGGGTTTGAGATATTCAAGATGCCTCCAAGGGTGATGCCTGGTAGGTGCGGTGGTGCCAAAGGTGGCAAAGGTGGTAGAAATGTTGGTGGAAGAGATCCATTGGTGGTCAAGGGTTTTAGAGCCCTCCAAAGACAAATTAATGCATTGTAGGAACAAATGAGAAGAGGGTTAAACCCGAGAAGGAGAGAAGAAAGCAAGGATGAAGAAGAGGTGGAAGATTTAGATGTAGAAGATGAAGAAGAAGTAATTGATCAAGATCAAATGCAACTGATTAGGACCATTTCAAAGATTAGAAAAAGACCCAGAATATAAGTCCCCAGTTATTTTAGAAGTTTGGACCCAAAAGAGTTGATCAAATGGATCAATGAACTAGAGGAGTATTTTGAGTATGAAGAAGTAGAGGACCCAGATTAGGTTAAGTTTTCAAAAATGAAGTTGAAGGGCCATGTAAATATTTTGTGGAAAGAGGTCCAGTTGGAGAGAAATTGAAGAGGAAAAGGAAAGATCAACAGTTGGGATCACATGGTGGAGAAAATAAAGAAGCAGTTCATACTAGTGGACTATGAGTTAGATCTATTCAAGAAATTATAGGATTGAAGCAAGGGAGCAGATCTGTGAAAGAATACATAGAATATTTTCACAAGCTGATCATCAGAATAGGCCATGGAGAGGCCAACAAGGAGAAGGTATCCCATTATCTTAATGGGTTACGACTGAGTATCCAAGAGGAGTTAAGCCTAGTTAGAATGACCACCATTGAGGATGTGTACCAATTCACTCATAAAGTTGAAGAGAAGCTGAATAAAAGATTTGATAACAAGAAACAAGGACGAGGAGGTCAAAGTGGAAAAGGTGGTGGAATATCTTTTGGAATCCAGAATGAGGATGAGAAGAAAAATGGAGATGTGGGTACTAGCCGAGGATATAGGAGTGATAATTTCTACCACCCTCATGATCAAAATAGTGGTGATAAAAGAGGTATAGGATGCAGTAGATCTGGACAAGGATTAATAAGAGGTGGTTTTAGAGGTACTTTTTTTCAGTGTGGTGAAGAAGGGCATCGAGCCTATGAATGCCCTCAACACTAAGGAAGGATAGAAAAAAGGCCAGAAGGTCATGGAAGGGTTTCACATGCAAATGAGGAGGCTCAATCTGAGCATTTATATGATGCTAAAAGGGGAGAAGCCCTAGTGGTTAGAAGAGCCCTAGTGATTTGAAGAGAATGATCCAGAATAGAGGAAGAATTTGTTTCGCACAAGGTGCAAATGTGAAGGAAAATGTTGTGATGTCATTATTGACAGTGGGAGCACTGATAATCTAGTGTTAGAAGAGATGGTTTTAAAGCTGAAGCAGAAGAGGGAAAGGTATCCACATCTATATCGGATTGCCTAGCCATAGAAAGATCACAAAGTTCTGGTCAATGAACAGTGCCTAGTGAAGTTCAAAATTGGGAGCTATCATGATGAATTACTCTGTGATATCATATGCATGGATGCATGTCACATGTTGTTGGGGAGGCTATGGCAGTTCAATAGGTGAGCTATACATTATGGCCATGCAAACACTTATTCCCTAATGAAGGATGGAGTTCACCATAAGTTGAAACCCCTAAAGGAGGCTAAAGAAAAGGTATCCAGTAGTGCTAGGGTTTTCTATGTTGATGGAAGGAAATTTTTAGAAGGCATGAAGCATGAGCGTATGTGTTATGCATTAATTCCTAGAATGGATAAAGACGATAGTGAGAATGTGCCAGTATAAGTTTCTGGGTTATTGGGTGAGTTTCAGGAGATTATTTTTGATAATGTACCTAAGGGTTTACCACCAATGAGGAAGATTAGTTATCAAATTGACTTGATTCCTGGAGCCAATTTTCCAAATAAGGCAGCTCACAGAATGACTCCTACAGAAAATGAGGAGTTGAATAGACAAGTTCAAGAGTTGTTGAGAAAGTGTCATCTGAGAGAGTTTAATCATGTGGTGTACTTATGTGACTAGCAATCAAGGATGGTGGAAGGGAGAATGCAGGACCGAGCTTGGCAAAAGTATAACAATTAAGTAAATGTCCACTGCTATGATCATGACTTATAACTATTTTGTGGGCGTACCAAGATTGACCTGTAGTATGTATATCACCAAATCCACCGTGGAGAGATGACGAAGATCACCAAGACCAAAGGAGGGTTTGTATGATTGGTTAGCCCTCGTGGCCAATCTTAATGCATCAGCCACATTCACGCCCGGCTCATAGTCACAGTAATCGAGAGTTTATGAGAATTTGTTAGCAATTAGATGATATTTGATATCTAACAAGTCCGGGTGAACATTTGATGTATATTCGAGAGTCTTTAAAGTTGAGAGAGAAATTGTTGATTAATCTAAAAATGAAGTTTGTGTGAAGGATTTAGGTACTTGGGGAATGTTGCTGTAATGGAAGGTCTCAGATTAATCGGAGAGAAGGTGAAGTTATTATGGAATGGCCTACCCTAAGGAATGCTACTAAGGAGATCTTCCATGGTTTAAGCATTCATAAGCATCTATTAGAAACCTAGTGTAAGACGAAAACCCCGACCCAAACAATGAGAGTGGAGCAGAAAGGAGTTCATGGGAGTAGCAGGAGTATAAGAGTTTTGACTGTTGAAGTAGAAGACAGCTAACTGGTTTTATCCTCCTAGATTTTAGTAGTAAGGTGTTTTAAAGTGGATCATGGCGTTAGCATCAGCCATTGGAGAAGTGTTGAGCCAAGAAGGTAAGCCCATTGCCTATTTCAGTGACAAGTTAAATGATGCAAAGAGAAAGTACTTTGTATATGATTATGAATTTTATGCAATAGTTCAAGCATTAAGGAAATGGAGACATTATCTATTTCTGAAGGAGTTTGTTTTGTTTACTGATCATCAAGTATTACAGTACTTGAATAGTCAAGGAAAATTAAATCAGAGGCATATGAAATGGGTAGAATTTTTACAGGGCTATATCTTTTTTTTAAAGCATAGGAGTGGGAGGTCAAATAGGGTTGTAGATTCCTTAAGTAGGAGGAAAACATTATTGATTGAGATTCAGATTGAAGTGATTCGGTTCAATGAACTCAAGACATTGTACCCTAAGGATCCTGATTTTGTAGAGGCTTGGAAAGCTTCTAATGAACTTTTTACAATTGATAGGACAAGGTGGTTGGATTTCATATTCCAGGATGACATGTTGTTTAAAGGAAGTCAATTGTGTATTCCGAGAAGTTCCATGAGGGAGAACCTAATAAAGGAGAAGCACAGTGCTGGAATGGCAGGACATTTTGGTCGAGATAAGACTATTTCCACTATCAATGAGCATTATTATTGGCCTCGGTTGTCACAGGATGTGAAGAATTTTGTGCAGAGTTGCAAGGTGTGTTAGATGGCTAAGGGAGTGAGCCAAAATATAGGGTTGTATCAGCCCTTACCTGTACCAGAGAGGCTATGGGAGGATATAAGTAGATAATTTTTTCTTGGTTTTGCAAGGACATAGAGAGGGAATGATTCAGTGTTTGTGGTAGTTACAGATTTTCAAAGATGGAACATTTCATTCCATGCCAAAAGACCCATGATGCAGTCCACATTGTTGACTTGTTCTTTAGAGAGGTTGTGAGGCTACATGGTCTGCCAAAGAGTATAGTCTCAGATTGTGATACCAAGTTTGTGGGATACTTTTGGAGTACCTTGTGGAAAAATTTGAAGACAAAGTTGAATTTTAGTTTTGCACACCATCCACAGACTGATGGGAAAACTGAGGTTGTGAACAGAAGTTTGGGTAACCTACTGAGATGTTTGGTAGGAGATAAACCTAAGGGATGGGACTTGATCTTACCCTAGGAAGAATTTTCTTACAACAATCCTGTCAACCGGAGCACGGGAAGATCACCATTCTAAATTGTGTATGGAGGTAGTCCCATAACTGCTCCAGAATTGAGGAAGATGGACCAAGAGAAGAAGACTAGTGTTGAAGCCAAAGACTTTGCAGAGCACATAAAGAATGTACATGAAGAGGTAAGAGAACATATTAATAAGATGAATATGTAGTATAAGGCCAAGGAAGATCAGAAGAGGAGGAATAAGGAGTTTCAGGTTGGTGATGAAGTGATGGTCCACTTGAGGAAAGAAAGGTTTCTAGTGGGAACATATAACAAATTGAAGATGAAGAAGTTTGGTCCTCAGAAATTTTGAAGAAGCTAATGGATTTAGTGGTAATGCATGTGGAGGTAGAGCGTTTTGATGGAGTCAAAATTTCTAGACTAACATTTCATTTGGTGCTATCATGAAGGTGGTGTAGAGGCCATCAATACGGAACAAGGTGGCATTCCAAAGATTTACTTGGAAGGACAAGATTGAAATAATCTTGGATAGTCGTGGTGGGAAGGAGTTCAGGAAATAGGTAAAGGAAGAATATCTAGTGAAGTGAGAGGAAGCACTTGGAAGCATTCATCCTATTGTCTAAGGCGAGGTTGACCATTTGGGTTTTCCCAACTAGGTTTAGAGAGGCACGGTCAACTACTCTGGGTGTCCTGGATCCGGAAAAGGGTTTACAACCTACATCACCCAAAATATATTTTCATTTATGTCCGGTTAGCTTTTTGTGGATTTCTTTGCATTTTCAGATACCTTTTTTCAATGTAATCTCCAATATCTTCAATTTTTTTTCTACTCCTTTTGCCTGGGTCACCATTTTTAGTAGGTATTGGAACTGAAGGCTTAGACAAAAACATATGGGAGGATTCAGAAAATAAGAAGATTGGTGAAAGAACTGGGTTGAGAGTATTCTAATTTGACAAGACAATTTCAATCTCCTAGAAATGCACCTGAAAACCTTCCAAATCAGATTTGAGGCATTAAACGGCCCCGAAACAACTTGAAAACTTGCCAAAATTGGTGTAACAAATTTTGAGCACATTCTTGACTCTGAGACCTTTCTGACATTTCAAATGGTTCGAAAAAATAGTTTCCTAGATCAAAAGTGATGGCTCTCAGAAGTTGGTACACTTTCAAAGTGTGCTAATTTTCAAATGATGTTTTAAATTTTGAATTTCAAATTGTAATTTGTTGTGCGAAACTGCCAAATATGATAATTCAAATTTTGTTTGGCTCCAAAATGGAAAATGAGCTATTTATGGGGGGAATTTTCTGATTTTTGTAGCTTTTTGGGGGAAAAGAGCTTGTACACGCGAAAAGGATCATAAAGACTACCTTTTGCAGCTTGCATGTATTGCGTGAGTTTGGGGATTTGTGATCCTTACATGTAAGAAGTTAATTTTCCAAATAATAAAAAATTATTCTCGCTTATGTGTATTTTTGTCCTGTGCTGGCACTCCTCGCCGTAATACATGCATTCGAAAGGACATAATTCTTAAAGAATATTATAAAACAAAGCAAACATGCATTCTTTTTAATCCTAAAAGGAAATAAAGAGTTATTTTTATAGAACCAAAAAAAAATGTGGAAGTTTCTTGTTCATTTTAGATCAAAATCAAAATTCTTGTAAGTATCTAATGTTCAATTTTGTCCGACTTGAATAGATCAAATCAATGGTTAATTTTAAACCCAAAAATGAAGTGAGTTTTCCTAAAACAGAAAATAAAAGAAAGAAAATGGAAGCCCTAGGATATTACAATAAGTATTTAAAAATTCTTTGTCAATTTCAAGTTCAATGCTCAATTTTTCAACTCAAATTTGCTTTCTTTGCTTAAGTCTAATGCCCAATTCCAATGCCAATTTACAAATATTACAAAGTAAAATCTTAGAAATGAGATTTATTGCAAGGAATTAATGATAACTTATCATAGTGAGTACAATTTTAAACAACATCAATGTATTCAATGATCATAATTAATGCATTCTCATGCAAGAGTTTCCCTTTGTTGTCTATTTGTCAGTCCATGATAAAGTTTGATTGATGATTTTAACAAAATATAATCCCAAAGAAAATAAAGCTAGAACAAGCATTGATAGCTCAAGTGACTCTACATAGACATTAATAGTACTGTGGGCATTGATGGCTCAAGTGAAAAATACGATTTGACATGGAAGCTTTAAATCCAAATCTGTAGATGATAATTAATGAAAAAATTGGAATAAATTCCTAAAATTTTTGAACAACTATGTGCAATGAGTGGATTTGGTTTATGAAGGAAATTGCTAGGACATCAATGCTACTTCACGAAATACATTCAACTCTTTTCTATGTTGAGGTTTTAATGAAATCTAGCAGAATCACTTATCACGTGGAAAATTCTTCAAATTTATCGATCACAGTATCAATGATTCAAACCTTTGCTTCATAGCTGCTCCTTTACTCACCCCAAGTGCATCACAATATTCTTGCTCTTTACGCTTTTTCTCCACTAGGATGACTTAAAGACTTGGCAACATCTTGCAGATAAAGAAAGAACTTACCTGCAGCTATCTCTATGCACTTCTTATTCCACAATACAACTGCTTACAAATTATTCAAACACAATAATACATTATCAAATACATTGATAGGTGTTAAAATCAAAATTTTGACAAACATTAGAAAGTGTACCTGAAATTGAAAATCAAATACATTGAAATGTTGATAAGAAAGGGGCCTAGAAACATACCCAAAAAGAGAGATTCAAAAAATGAACGAATTATCCAAACACATCAAGATTTGCAAGGTAAGTATAGGCTCAGTTAAATTTTACATCAGTCTCACAATGATGACTATAAGAAAATACCAAAAAGGAGTAAGAGGCCAATGTCTTAAATTTGTTTCCTAGCTTGAACTCTATGCAAGTAGTGATGATGAAAAAAAATATGTAAAGATCTACCATAGCTTTAATGGTGACACATGAACTTTGCTCTCTCCTCCACCCTCTGTTTCATTGGATTGGATGCCATCAGAGATTTGACTCAGTAATTTTTTGTTTTGTGCTACAAAAAGTGAATGATGTGTGATGGAGAGACACAAAGAAAAATTTTGCAACTTTAAATGTTGAAATTCGATGCACCAAGGGTAGATTACATGAAGAAATACAACTAGGAAAAGAATCAATCCAACCCACTTAAAGAAAGATATAGTATGAGTCTTCTCTGGTCGTGAATTTTAGTTAGTCAGTGCTCACAATGATTCCAAATCTCTGCTAATAATAACCATGACTCCAGCTCTACAGAAATCATAATATATGTTGCACAAAGAAACATGTTAAGCATATAAAAATAAATGACATTAAATATATCACAGTGACCCTGGGACCAAACTAAAAGTTTCACAATTTCTCCTTCTAAATGAGTAGTGTTTGGAACAACAAACTATTGACTTTGAAGCATTTAGTTGCTCTCCTGGGGTTCCTCAACAAGTCTATCAAGATTTTTAAATCTCTTATGCCGCTCGAATATTATAACTCCATTTCCAGCATGTGCTAATGAATAATAATATGAAAAGAACAATTTCCATGCATAATTATTCATGCCTATCTACTACGCTCCTAAACTAGTATAGACGACGAAACTTACATGGCATGAAAAAAAAACTTAGAACTCATACATTTCCCGTTTAAACCTTCAAACTGGAAGGTAATGCCCATTCACCATTTTGACATGATCAATAGATGAAAGATGATGACTTCCAACAAGATCACCACAGTTAATAACTTCTTCCTTGTGTGGATTAGAATTTATGTGTTGTTCGGTTTGAGTCCATACCACATATGCTAGAATAAATCTGCAAGTTTACACAAGCAATGTATGTTTGTGAGATAAATATGTTGATCTAGGATTGGGAAATGCACATTTTTCTTCCTTTGGAATGTCCCATAGGGAATGTTTGAATTATTCGAATTGAGTGAATGATATGTCTTTACTGCCCCTAAAAAAATTACCTATAAGTTTTTTAGATCTTTCTCCCAAATGCGGTGCTCCCAAAATTTTAAATTCCAAATGTGAATGCACAAAGACACAAAGACAGAAGGTTTCAAATATTTGACATACATGAATTCCTATGTTACCACATTAGGGATGATGAAAATAGATATGTTTTTGATATGGTCACATTCAAAATATCTTACAACCAAGGCAATAGGGGTAGAAGATGAAGCAAATTTTGGCAGAAAATCGATGGTTTGACAAATGCACAAGGAAAGGAAAAACACAAGGGCGATGATGTGGAGTGCTCTCTATATGGTGAGAGGGGGTGCTATAGTTGCACACTATCTTTCCTTTAGTGTAGAGTAAGAGCAATGGAAAGTGAGCAGATGTCTATTGCAGTCATCATGGTGGGAGGCCCAACTAAAGGTAAGTGAGGAAGCATGGTTTTCTTATTTTTGTAAATGGTGAATAATTGAGAATAGCATGCAGGTACTCAATTTCTGAAACTTGGAATTAGGTTTGTAGATTTTGACAGTAAGAGGAATAGGAAAAGAGTGCTCAATGGATCAATGAATCAGGAAAGATATCGTTCTAGTAAATAGAAATAAACAAATATTTCTCAACATTCACATATGGCGATATAGTTAATGGATTGAATAAGCACATTACATAGGAACGTAAAGACATTCATTAATGTAAACATTAATATCAATGAATTCAATCTATATTCAATAGTGATATTCAAAATTTAACATAGGAAAAGTTGACTTTCAAAATGCATTAATTGATTCTTGAACAAACAAACAAAAAAAATTATATTCGTTAAAAATCATAGTAAGATTAATAAAATGAAATGGATGCAAATAAATGGATTTTTAGAAACTTTCAAGCTAATGCAATTGGCAGGTGTAAAATCAAATTTCGCAACCTTTGAACAGTGTCCAAATGCTTTAATTATTATGAGTTAAAGTGCCCCTCAAGAAATATTTTGTTACAGCTAACAAATATTAAAGCAGGTGTTAATCATCCCCTCTTAGCTAGATGATCTACACTACAAGAAATGTTAGAGATTGAATTGAAAAAATAGATACAGCAAGATCAGTCACATAATCGAGATGGTCTTGAAGACACAGTGTGAGTTTAGTGCAAGAGTTGAAATGATATGGTATAGATTGGAAAGCACACAAACCTTGAAACTTATGATGAGCATAAATAAAGACATTTCATCCTCTATTTAAAGTATTAATCAATCTGATGTAAACCAAAATAGAGACTCTAATGCAACAATCAATTTAAATGGTACAAAGAACAATGAACCCACATTTGAACCAATACATTAACTATCCATTCATAGATTGTGTATCTTCTAGCTGCCAAAAACAAATATTTGATAGGGCAGGCAATGCTTAAAGCTTATTTGAATAGAGAGAAAAAATTTGCATACCTATTTGAAGCATTAATCAATCTTATGTAAACAGAAACAAAGAAAATGCATGAAAAAAATTAGAGACTATATTTTTAACTAATGCATGAAATAAACAGAGGTGAACAAAAACAAAAGGCTATATTTCCACCACATGGTGGGTGCAAAAATGTGAAGGCTAAAATCTACATTGATCAAAGATTGATAAATATGAGTTAAATTCATCAACATTGAACAAATGAAATAAAAGCCTTCCCCATGATTTTTTTAAGAAAATGTAAAGGAAATGACAACATTATCAAATTAAAACATGAAACTACAAGTAAGATGAACATGAAATCTATTCCTAAACCACTCAAACCATCATCCCATAGGGGGATTGGTGCTACTTTGATGTGGAAAGTAGCCCTTTCCCAACCCCTTTTGATAAGCTCTTGATCTTGATGAGAAGATGACTTTGATGCAAAATGATCATTAAAATAAGCTATGATGTGATGAAATTGAAATGATGATTGTGCCTATAGTGAAACTGCTAAGAGTATAGGTAGATTGTGGAGTAGAAGTGTCTTCTATTTATAGATTGAAGGGTTGAAGAATGGAGAGATGGGAGGAATGCGGTTCTAAAGAAGAGCCAATGATATTGTGATACTTGTCACATGACTAGTGGAGGAAGGTGGAGTAAATTTTGGAGAATGTGCATGGTTAATGCATGTAGTTGAGGATTTGAGAGGTGTAAGAGAGATTAATGCACTTGTAAGAGGCATTAAATGAATATGGTTGAGATATTTTGGAGGGAAATGGTTTGGGAAAGAAAGTCAAATAAGTGGAGTAAATGAAGGAATATTCCTTGGGAATATGCCTTGGGAGGGGAAATGATTTATTTAGTTAATTAAATAAATTGATTTTCATGTGAAACTAGGGTAGTTGACCATGGGTTTAGGTTTGACCCAGGTTTAGGTTAGGGGTTAATTAATTCAGATTAATTAACTTGGATTAAATTAGCTAATTTATGACATTTAATTTAAATGTTTGGGTTTATTTAAATCAAATGAGAGGATGTTAAAACATTAGGATTTTAATTAAATATATTGATTTATTTAATTAAAAGAGATGACATTAGTTAGCAGAAAGTGAATTAATCAAATTAACTTAGTTACTTGATTAATAAAAAAAGTAATGTTAATTTGAGCATCTAAACATATGTTTCAATTGATAGTTGCAGTTTTCTTGTTCAGGAGCAACATTTTCCATTTCTTCAAATTTCTTTTGTTAACTGAAACATGTGGTGCATGTTCTTTTTTGAAGTAATTGTCTCAGGCTTAAGATTTCCCAGTTGTTTTGAAAAAAAAAAAGGAGAAACAACACCCACAACATGTGTGAAATTAGATGTAGTTAGTATTAATATATAGTACTACCTATTATGCATGCACCAATTGCAATGCATATATACATACTTACAAAAGAAAATCTATGTTGGTATATATACTGCAACCATCGCAACTACACGGGAACCATACAACAATTAATGTTGATACCAACCAGCGTTTAATTATCAAAAAAACATTGATATCATGATTCATTACACTAGTGGGAAATGTATGTTAGTCTGTGACTATAATCAGTAGTGAGACCAATGTTCAATCTCACACTTAATATACAACCTGCCATTCTATGAAATCCTTATTGAGGCCTAGACAAATAACAACAATCCTTCGAGCAGTATAAACATAGGGCCTATTTAATTCCTTTCCAACCATCATCAGTATATGCCAACCACAAATGAAGTAGTATTTCTAAAGCCATAGGTCAACAATCACCAATACTTTATGGAAAATAGTGCAAATTATTACTGCAGGACGCACAAAAAATGGTGAATAATGCCTTAATGAGAAGAACATGAACTATTTTATTGCTTTGCAACCATCCTCACCACACACAAACCATTCAAAAATCAATTTTGATGCCAACAACCATTTAATTTAACTATCTTGCATAACTTAGAATGATAGGACCTAAATTAATTGCAATGACAAACCCTTTCTAGAGCATTTCAAAAATAGTTTATGTTCTTGTAAAACAACCAACCAAGAACATACATTGTCTATCACTATGATAAATGGTTCTATCAATGTTCCATATAACATTTAAAATACAACTTATCATTCTAAGAATGTCCCAACACAATAAACATAGGGATCAACATGTATCAATGTTTGTATCTACTGTGACATACATACATATTTGCACATAGGGGAAATCCATTAGCCATCACTGTGATCAAAGGTGGCATCACCAAGACTTTTTTATTTCTTTAGAAATCATCACCCCATGCAAAAAACACAAAACAAGTGATTCGTATTTTTGTCTTGTCACTCTCAATAATGTCAAGGCTTAATACTTGGCCCTCACGTCCTTGTTTATTGTAATGGTGTATATCCCTTTTAGTTGTCACCCAACCTTTTATTGCCCATCTAGTACCTATTGTCTACATGTAATTACACATACATACATTTCCACACATTGTTTTTGTGTGTATATATATCCAAGCAATAGATCCCTACAAATGTATCCAAACGATGCCTATATATCTTCTTGCAAACAAAACCTACATCGATATATAGGTATCTGAAGTTAAATGCACCATTTTAGTTATTATTTTTTTTAACCTAAAAAAGGAGTTGTTTGAATGATAGGTTGTATATTAAGTGTAATAAGAAACATTGGTTTCACCATTGATCAAAGCGGTGGACAATGTATGTTCTTTCTCAAGGGTTTGGTGAGAGCCCATGAGGTTCCATGACCCAATATGGTAGGGTGGAGAGTAGGCCTCATTTTGTTGTGTTTCATTTTATATTTCCTATGTGAAAATCTATATATTTTTTACATTAGATGCATACAACATTCATATGTTTGATAGGTTGTATAATAAGTGTATTAATGGGTGATCCCACAATAGTGGTTTACAATTTTTGGTCAAACTCGACACTGAAATAATTTTTTTTAACTAAATCTTCACTTTCGGGCACCTATAGTGCTAAACCGTGAGGAATTGGAAGATGATGCAAACTATAGTTTCGTGAAATTTTTTCTATAGATTCTAAATATATCTTTTTCAACATTTTTGGAATCAAATCGCACTTCTTTTTCCATCTCCCTCAAAAATTAGTTTTTTTCAAAAATCAACATTTTAAAAAGGTGACGCTCACCGTATAACGCATAACTTTTTTTCCATGAAGGATAAAATTCTAATTCTTTTGAATTTAGATTTTTAACTCTAATATATAGTGCTTCCACTTGGTTAGATAGTTTTATTCAATATTTTTTCTTTAGACTAAGTTTCAATTCTAACCAATTATAATCCGCATATAAAGGAGGATCGAATGTAAGTTTTTGCATGTATCAAAATTCAAAAAAATCTTTTGTTGGATCAAG
>VDFB02270892.1:0-17410 GCA_007258455.2 Sequoia sempervirens
CATAATTCTTAAAGAATATTATAAAACAAAGCAAACATGCATTCTTTTTAATCCTAAAAGGAAATAAAGAGTTATTTTTATAGAACCAAAAAAAAATGTGGAAGTTTCTTGTTCATTTTAGATCAAAATCAAAATTCTTGTAAGTATCTAATGTTCAATTTTGTCCGACTTGAATAGATCAAATCAATGGTTAATTTTAAACCCAAAAATGAAGTGAGTTTTCCTAAAACAGAAAATAAAAGAAAGAAAATGGAAGCCCTAGGATATTACAATAAGTATTTAAAAATTCTTTGTCAATTTCAAGTTCAATGCTCAATTTTTCAACTCAAATTTGCTTTCTTTGCTTAAGTCTAATGCCCAATTCCAATGCCAATTTACAAATATTACAAAGTAAAATCTTAGAAATGAGATTTATTGCAAGGAATTAATGATAACTTATCATAGTGAGTACAATTTTAAACAACATCAATGTATTCAATGATCATAATTAATGCATTCTCATGCAAGAGTTTCCCTTTGTTGTCTATTTGTCAGTCCATGATAAAGTTTGATTGATGATTTTAACAAAATATAATCCCAAAGAAAATAAAGCTAGAACAAGCATTGATAGCTCAAGTGACTCTACATAGACATTAATAGTACTGTGGGCATTGATGGCTCAAGTGAAAAATACGATTTGACATGGAAGCTTTAAATCCAAATCTGTAGATGATAATTAATGAAAAAATTGGAATAAATTCCTAAAATTTTTGAACAACTATGTGCAATGAGTGGATTTGGTTTATGAAGGAAATTGCTAGGACATCAATGCTACTTCACGAAATACATTCAACTCTTTTCTATGTTGAGGTTTTAATGAAATCTAGCAGAATCACTTATCACGTGGAAAATTCTTCAAATTTATCGATCACAGTATCAATGATTCAAACCTTTGCTTCATAGCTGCTCCTTTACTCACCCCAAGTGCATCACAATATTCTTGCTCTTTACGCTTTTTCTCCACTAGGATGACTTAAAGACTTGGCAACATCTTGCAGATAAAGAAAGAACTTACCTGCAGCTATCTCTATGCACTTCTTATTCCACAATACAACTGCTTACAAATTATTCAAACACAATAATACATTATCAAATACATTGATAGGTGTTAAAATCAAAATTTTGACAAACATTAGAAAGTGTACCTGAAATTGAAAATCAAATACATTGAAATGTTGATAAGAAAGGGGCCTAGAAACATACCCAAAAAGAGAGATTCAAAAAATGAACGAATTATCCAAACACATCAAGATTTGCAAGGTAAGTATAGGCTCAGTTAAATTTTACATCAGTCTCACAATGATGACTATAAGAAAATACCAAAAAGGAGTAAGAGGCCAATGTCTTAAATTTGTTTCCTAGCTTGAACTCTATGCAAGTAGTGATGATGAAAAAAAATATGTAAAGATCTACCATAGCTTTAATGGTGACACATGAACTTTGCTCTCTCCTCCACCCTCTGTTTCATTGGATTGGATGCCATCAGAGATTTGACTCAGTAATTTTTTGTTTTGTGCTACAAAAAGTGAATGATGTGTGATGGAGAGACACAAAGAAAAATTTTGCAACTTTAAATGTTGAAATTCGATGCACCAAGGGTAGATTACATGAAGAAATACAACTAGGAAAAGAATCAATCCAACCCACTTAAAGAAAGATATAGTATGAGTCTTCTCTGGTCGTGAATTTTAGTTAGTCAGTGCTCACAATGATTCCAAATCTCTGCTAATAATAACCATGACTCCAGCTCTACAGAAATCATAATATATGTTGCACAAAGAAACATGTTAAGCATATAAAAATAAATGACATTAAATATATCACAGTGACCCTGGGACCAAAATAAAAGTTTCACAATTTCTCCTTCTAAATGAGTAGTGTTTGGAACAACAAACTATTGACTTTGAAGCATTTAGTTGCTCTCCTGGGGTTCCTCAACAAGTCTATCAAGATTTGTAAATCTCTTATGCCGCTCGAATATTATAACTCCATTTCCAGCATGTGCTAATGAATAATAATATGAAAAGAACAATTTGCATGCATAATTATTCATGCCTATCTACTACGCTCCTAAACCAGTATAGATTACGAAACTTACATGGCATGAAAAAAAAACTTAGAACTCATACATTTCCCATTTAAACCTTCAAACTGGAAGGTAATGCCCATTCACCATTTTGACATGATCAATAGATGAAAGATGATGACTTCCAACAAGATCACCACATTTAATAACTTCTTCCTTGTGTGGATTAGAATTTATCTGTTGTTCGGTTTGAGTCCATACCACATATGCTAGAATAAATCTGCAAGTTTACACAAGCAATGTATGTTTGTGAGATAAATATGTTGATCTAGGATTGGGAAATGCACATTTTGCTTCCTTTGGAATGTCCCATAGGGAATGTTTGAATTCTTTGAATTGAGTGAATGATATGTCTTTACTGCCCCTAAAAAAATTAGCTATAAGTTTTTTAGATCTTTCTCCCAAACGCGGTGCTCCCAAAATTTTAAATTCCAAATGTGAATGCACAAAGACACAAAGACAGAAGGTTTCAAATATTTGACATACATGAATGCCTGTGTTACCACATTAGGGATGATGAAATTAGATATGTTTTGGATATGGTCACAGTCAAAATATCTTACAACCAAGGCAATAGGGGCAGAAGATGAAGCAAATTTTGGCAGAAAATTGGTGGTTTGACGAATGCAAAAGGAAAGGAAAAACACAAGGGCGATGATGTGGAGTGCTCTCTATATGGTGAGAGGGGGCGCTATAGTTGCACACTATCTTTCCTTTAGTGTAGAGTAAGAGCAATGGAAAGTGAGCAGATGTCTATTGCAGTCATCCTGGTGGGAGGCCCAACTAAAGGTAAGTGAGGAAGCATGGTTTTCTTATTTTTGTAAATGGTGAATGATTGAGAATAGCATGCAGGCACTCATTTTCTGAAACTTGGAATTAGGTTTGTAGATTTTGATAGTAAGAGGAATAGTAAAAGAGTACTCAATGGATCAATGAATCAGGAAAGATATCGTTCTAGTAAATAGAAATAAACAAATATTTCTCAACATTCACATATGGCGATATAGTTAATGGATTGAATAAGCACATTACATAGGAACGTAAAGACATTCATTAATGTAAACATTAATATCGATGAATTCAATCTATATTCAATAGTGATATTCAAAATTTAACACAGGAAAAGTTGAATTTCAAAATGCATTAATTGATTCTTGAACAAACAAACAAAAAAATTTATATTCGTTAAAAATCATAGTAAGATTAATAAAATGAAATGGATGCAAATAAATGGATTTTTAGAAACTTTCAAGCTAATGCAATTGGCAGGTGTAAAATCAAATTTCCCACCTTTGAACAGTGTCCAAATGCTTTAATTATTATGAGTTAAAGTGCCCCTCAAGAAATATTTTGTTACATCCAACAAATATTGAAGCAGGTGTTAATCATCCCCTCTTAGCTAGATGATCTACACTACAAGAAATGTTAGAGATTGAATTGAAAAAATAGATACAGTAAGGTCAGTCACATAATTGAGATGGGATTGAAGACACAGTGTGAGTTTAGTGCAAGAGTTGAAATGATATGGTATAGATTGGAAAGCACACAAACCTTGAAACTTATGATGAGCATAAATAAAGACATTACATCCTCTATTTAAAGTATTAATCAATCTAATGTAAACCAAAATAGAGACTCTAATGCAACAATCAATTTAAATGGTACAAAGAACAATGAACCCACATTTGAACCAATACATTAACTATCCATTCATAGATTGTGTATCTTCTAGCTGCCAAAAACAAATATTTGATAGGGCAGGCAATGCTTAAAGCTTATTTGAATAGAGAGAAAAAATTTGCATACCTATTTGAAGCATTAATCAATCTTATGTAAACAGAAACAAAGAAAATGCATGAAAAAAATTAGAGACTATATTTTTAACTAATGCATGAAATAAACAGAGGTGAACAAAAACAAAAGGCTATATTTCCACCACATGGTGGGTGCAAAAATGTGAAGGCTAAAATCTACATTGATCAAAGATTGATAAATATGAGTTAAATTCATCAACATTGAACAAATGAAATAAAAGCCTTCCCCATGATTTTTTTAAGAAAATGTAAAGGAAATGACAACATTATCAAATTAAAACATGAAACTACAAGTAAGATGAACATGAAATCTATTCCTAAACCACTCAAACCATCATCCCATAGGGGGATTGGTGCTACTTTGATGTGGAAAGTAGCCCTTTCCCAACCCCTTTTGATAAGCTCTTGATCTTGATGAGAAGATGACTTTGATGCAAAATGATCATTAAAATAAGCTATGATGTGATGAAATTGAAATGATGATTGTGCCTATAGTGAAACTGCTAAGAGTATAGGTAGATTGTGGAGTAGAAGTGTCTTCTATTTATAGATTGAAGGGTTGAAGAATGGAGAGATGGGAGGAATGCGGTTCTAAAGAAGAGCCAATGATATTGTGATACTTGTCACATGACTAGTGGAGGAAGGTGGAGTAAATTTTGGAGAATGTGCATGGTTAATGCATGTAGTTGAGGATTTGAGAGGTGTAAGAGAGATTAATGCACTTGTAAGAGGCATTAAATGAATATGGTTGAGATGTTTTGGAGGGAAATGGTTTGGGAAAGAAAGTCAAATAAGTGGAGTAAATGAAGGAATATTCCTTGGGAATATGCCTTGGGAGGGGAAATGATTTATTTAGTTAATTAAATAAATTGATTTTCATGTGAAACTAGGGTAGTTGACCATGGGTTTAGGTTTGACCCAGGTTTAGGTTAGGGGTTAATTAATTCAGATTAATTAACTTGGATTAAATTAGCTAATTTATGACATGATTTAATTTAAATGTTTGGGTTTATTTAAATCAAATGAGAGGATGTTAAAACATTAGTATTTTAATTAAATATATTGATTTATTTAATTAAAAGAGATGACATTAGTTAGCAGAAAGTGAATTAATCAAATTAACTTAGTTACTTGATTAATAAAAAAAGTAATGTTAATTTGAGCATCTAAACATATGTTTCAATTGATAGTTGCAGTTTTCTTGTTCAGGAGCAACATTTTCCATTTCTTCAAATTTCTTTTGTTAACTGAAACATGTGGTGCATGTTCTTTTTTGAAGTAATTGTCTCAGGCTTAAGATTTTCCAGTTGTTTTGAAAAAAAAAAGGAGAAACAACACCCACAACATGTGTGAAATTAGATGTAGTTAGTATTAATATATAGTACTACCTATTATGCATGCACCAATTGCAATGCATATATACATACTTACAAAAGAAAATCTATGTTGGTATATATACTGCAACCATCGCAACTACACGGGAACCATACAACAATTAATGTTGATACCAACCAGCGTTTAATTATCAAAAAAACATTGATATCATGATTCATTACACTAGTGGGAAATGTATGTTAGTCTGTGACTATAATCAGTAGTGAGACCAATGTTCAATCTCACACTTAATATACAACCTGCCATTCTATGAAATCCTTATTGAGGCCTAGACAAATAACAACAATCCTTCGAGCAGTATAAACATAGGGCCTATTTAATTCCTTTCCAACCATCATCAGTATATGCCAACCACAAATGAAGTAGTATTTCTAAAGCCATAGGTCAACAATCACCAATACTTTATGGAAAATAGTGCAAATTATTACTGCAGGACGCACAAAAAATGGTGAATAATGCCTTAATGAGAAGAACATGAACTATTTTATTGCTTTGCAACCATCCTCACCACACACAAACCATTCAAAAATCAATTTTGATGCCAACAACCATTTAATTTAACTATCTTGCATAACTTAGAATGATAGGACCTAAATTAATTGCAATGACAAACCCTTTCTAGAGCATTTCAAAAATAGTTTATGTTCTTGTAAAACAACCAACCAAGAACATACATTGTCTATCACTATGATAAATGGTTCTATCAATGTTCCATATAACATTTAAAATACAACTTATCATTCTAAGAATGTCCCAACACAATAAACATAGGGATCAACATGTATCAATGTTTGTATCTACTGTGACATACATACATATTTGCACATAGGGGAAATCCATTAGCCATCACTGTGATCAAAGGTGGCATCACCAAGACTTTTTTATTTCTTTAGAAATCATCACCCCATGCAAAAAACACAAAACAAGTGATTCGTATTTTTGTCTTGTCACTCTCAATAATGTCAAGGCTTAATACTTGGCCCTCACGTCCTTGTTTATTGTAATGGTGTATATCCCTTTTAGTTGTCACCCAACCTTTTATTGCCCATCTAGTACCTATTGTCTACATGTAATTACACATACATACATTTCCACACATTGTTTTTGTGTGTATATATATCCAAGCAATAGATCCCTACAAATGTATCCAAACGATGCCTATATATCTTCTTGCAAACAAAACCTACATCGATATATAGGTATCTGAAGTTAAATGCACCATTTTAGTTATTATTTTTTTTAACCTAAAAAAGGAGTTGTTTGAATGATAGGTTGTATATTAAGTGTAATAAGAAACATTGGTTTCACCATTGATCAAAGCGGTGGACAATGTATGTTCTTTCTCAAGGGTTTGGTGAGAGCCCATGAGGTTCCATGACCCAATATGGTAGGGTGGAGAGTAGGCCTCATTTTGTTGTGTTTCATTTTATATTTCCTATGTGAAAATCTATATATTTTTTACATTAGATGCATACAACATTCATATGTTTGATAGGTTGTATAATAAGTGTATTAATGGGTGATCCCACAATAGTGGTTTACAATTTTTGGTCAAACTCGACACTGAAATAATTTTTTTTAACTAAATCTTCACTTTCGGGCACCTATAGTGCTAAACCGTGAGGAATTGGAAGATGATGCAAACTATAGTTTCGTGAAATTTTTTCTATAGATTCTAAATATATCTTTTTCAACATTTTTGGAATCAAATCGCACTTCTTTTTCCATCTCCCTCAAAAATTAGTTTTTTTCAAAAATCAACATTTTAAAAAGGTGACGCTCACCGTATAACGCATAACTTTTTTTCCATGAAGGATAAAATTCTAATTCTTTTGAATTTAGATTTTTAACTCTAATATATAGTGCTTCCACTTGGTTAGATAGTTTTTTATTCAATATTTTTTCTTTAATTAAGTTTTGAATTCTAACCAATTATAATTCGACATAGCGCGACTGTATAACGTGTAAGTTTTTTTGTATGTATCAAAATTCAAAAAAAAAATTTTGTTGGATCAAGGACGCAATATATGGTGCACTAATATTTTTAATTTTTTTTTTTAATAATCTGCTATTTTTCCACATGTGCAGAACAAAGAGCTTGATTTTCAGTGAAAACCTACATTCACGAGAAATAAAAATAAATATAATAATTAAATTAAATTTATTTAAAATTATACTTTTTGGGAAGCTTATAATAAGGACTACATACTTACAAAAAATAAATTTTAAATGAATTCATTTGATCCCCCAAAAGGTAAATCAAAAGTGGTTTTTTATCAACATTTTGATAGGTGTAAAGGAGACTCCGTTATAGGTATGGTTTAAAACTAGTGGGGTTATATCCAAGGGGGTTTGATTTAAGGTAGTTTGATCAAACCCTATTCAATTGGAATTCTTTAAATGGAACCTTTTAAGGCTTAAATCATTATATTTTCTAAAAATATATGATTTTAGCAAAAATTAATTCCTCCCAGAAATTGTAAACCAGCTTTGTGGGATCACCCTAATATTAAACATTGATCTCAACACTAATTATAGTGCTAGACAATTTATGTTCTTGCTCAGGGATTTGTTGGGAGCCCTCAAGGCTTCATGATGTAATATTGTAGGGTGGAGAGTAAGCCTTATTTTAGTGTGTTCCTAATCCTATTGATTTTTTGCTTATAGAATTGGTTATAAATTGAGACAACATATTCTATTTTTTAATATTTCACCAAAAAAAATTATATCTAGAAATGTTTGTATGTGAAATTGCTTATAATCAACATTCAAATTGAACAACCCAATTCAAACGAAGAACCCAGTTCAAGTGAAATGTGTGTATAGATTTCAGTTTGGAGCATATTCATGCTTACCTAAAACTCTATTAGTATCTAAGCAAGGTGTAACACCAATTTATTCACTTGAACTAGGTTCTTCAAGAATATGCATAGATCCGCCTTTCTCTTTTGCTAGTTACTTCAGATTACATGCCAACAAATACAGTGCACTTTGAATCAAAGAAGAGGATTGCCTCCAAGAATTGTGTCCATTTCCATCATGATGAAATTTTTCTATTCTTTATGGTAACTATAGTGCTTCTCCTTTCCCACTTCATTTCCATGCATATAGAATTTGCACTATTTCTAAATTTTCTTCCTTGTCATTTTTATTTGCGAGATATAATCGTAGACATACTACATCTCACTTTGTGCATAAGGTATGCCTACATATTCTTTATTTAATCTCTTCTATTGCAAATGCATTACATATTATTTGTTATAAATTATAGAACTGTTTATATTTCCTAATTTAGATATTGTCTACCAATGAAACATGTTCACTAAAATTCACATTTTCCTTATGTGTAACTATTTTAGAGTCAAACCATTTTAGATTGCAAACATTCTCAGTTGTAACTATAGATCTCCATAATGCTAAATAGATTTACGACCACATGTTTGGCATGGTGTACGAGTTGCAACTACATTCTATTTATATACAAGGTAAGGCTATATGTCCTTTATTCCATCACTTATTTCACAACTGCATCTCAAATTGTTTGTCATAAATGATACAAGTTTTGTATATACTTTTAAGAATGTATAACATTGATTTCAACTCAAGAAAAATTTTAGGTGCCAAAACATTGCTTTCACCATTGATCAAAGTGGTGGACAATGTATGTTCTTGCTCAGGCGTTTGGTGAGAGCCCATGAGGCTCCATGACCCAATATGGTAGGGTGGAGAGCAAGCCTTCTTTTTTTGTGTTCATACTGCATCCTGTTGTGTGCACAAGGTATGCCTACATCTTATTTATTTGATCCCTTCTATTGCAGCTGCATTTCATATTATTTGTTATAAATTATAGAACTCTTTATATTTCCTAATTTAGATATTTTCTACCAATGACACATGTTCATCACAATAAACTTCACATTTTCCTTTGATTTTTGTAGAACATACTCAATCCAAACAATCCTATTTCACATTGTGCATAGTAATGTCTTGGTCAGTGATCTTTCATCTCAACTTATTTTTATGAGTTTTGTGGATGTTTTCATGGTATTATATCTTCTATGAAGTCATCCTTACTGCAAGGCTTTCACCCAGGCTCTATTGACTACTCTTATTTTTTGTTTTGAGGATTCTAAACTATTAAAACATTTGAACGTTAAGGAATACATTGATAATGGTTACACTTTCTGTTTTGATCCTAAAATTGTAGAGTTTTGAAATTGCATAATGGGGATTTTGAGGAAGCAATGTATTATAAATGACATTCAACAATAATCATAATGACTAAAAAATTGGTCACAATGGTGAAGTAAACAATTGCATGCAACATTAATTTCTCAAGATATATTTTGACTGCAATTAAAGGAAGACTTAGAAATAAAATAAAAAATAATAGTTTAAAATTTTTGTATCAATCTACTTTTTGACTAACATCAACATAATTCTATGGATGCAATTATCTCTTTATTGTTATGGTTGTGCATGACTTATGTAAATATACTTATTTGAAATTTCTATGTCCTATTCCAAACTAATAATATTCTAAGCTTATCAGAACCTTTCCTATGCCCTTTTGTCTTAGTGTAATGGTATCATAAAAGGGTTATTAATGATGCCGCAAGGATTTTTAGATGTGATAACTTGATCTCTCTCAGGTGTTACTATGCCTAGCTATTACATACCTTCTTTTGCTTGGATGTAGACTGACTTCCATTATCTTATAGTCTATTTTCTTGCAAAACAACCAGCCGAGAACATACATTGTCCATCATTGTGATCAATGGTAGCATTAATGTTCCATATAACACTTAGATACATCTTATCATTCCAAGAATGTCCCAAAAAAATGAGCATAGGGATCAATATGTATGGATGTTTTTTGCATCTACTATGACATACATACATATCTGCACATAGTGGAAATACATTGTCCATCACTGTGAACAATGGTGTCATTAATGTTCCATATAATACTTACAATACAACTTATCATTCCAACAATGTCTTAGCATGTATCAATGTTGTTTGAATCTTCTATGACATACATACATATCTACACATAGGGGAAATAAAATGAAACACAACAAAATCAATCTTCCATATAACACTTAAAATATAGCTTATCATTCCCTATGTGAAGTTATGTAAGTATCCTATGCTCTCTTCTAGATTTTTCTTAGCATCCCCCTCTCTAATTCCTTGTATGTCTCTACACATCCCTACCATTTGGAATTCCCCTCCACCTATCGACTCATCAGTGAATGCCACTACACACAACTACTAGTACGATGTATTTGAATCATGGCCTATGTTAGGGAAACGCTAGTAATGCCTGGTTTGTGATATGAAGTCCCTGCCATGATAATTTGATAGCTATGGAAGGAATGTAATTAGAGGAGAAATATACTTAATTTGAAGGAATTTTAAAGAAAATTAAAGGGGGTGTGAGTGAACATTTTAATGCAATCTCAAAGAATAAAACTACAAGTTTTTCTTTGCTTGGGATCAAAGAATGATCTTGAACTGGGCTTTAATAACTCCACCAAAGGAATATCTTGTTGTTATATGGAGCCTAATCATAATCAGAGGTTAATTTTTCACCACTTTTATAGGTGTGGTTTCCCTCAAATTATTTAACAGGGTCAAGGGGTAGCACCCCTTACGGGGTCCAAGGGTAGTGCCCCTAGCATGCCCCTTGTCACAATATAGGGTAGGGTCGAGGGGCAGCTCCTGCATGGGGGCTTGGGGGTAGCACCTCCGAAACCTCTCACAATTTTTTATTATTTTATAAAGGCATCGAGTATTTTTTTTATTGGCTAACATAAAAAACCCTATTTTGTAATGAACATAAGTCTTGATAAAAGGCTAAAGTTTTTGGTTTTTGTTGACATTGTATTGTAGCATTTGTAGCAGTATTGAGTTGCAAGGATTACTAGTTGCAATCAGTTCTATTTACTAGATAATAATATTGGACTTTTTGTTGGTGGATGTAGTCCAAGTTTGGGTGAACCACGCTAAATATTGTCTCTCGCTATTATTATTTATGTGTTTTTTATTCCTCTGTTTAATCTTTATTTGTATTTAATTGATATTTTCTGCATACTATTCCTAACAAGTGCTATTAGAGTGGGTTGTGTTTGATTATCGTCTGTAGGAAGGTCTCACGGTTGAGTGGGAGCCTTACGGTTAAGTGGGGGCAATGGCAGACAAGGGTAAATTGAAGGTAGATAAATTCAATGGGAAGAACTATTAGTTATGGAAGATGCAAAGGGAGGATTATCTCTATCAGAAGGATTTATGGAGGTCATTGGAAGGAACAACCAAGAAACTGACAAAAATGAGTGATGAGGAATGGAATCTTCTCAACAGAAAGGCACTGGGAGCCATTCATTTATGCCTAGCACAGTCAGTGGCATTCAATATTACAACATCAAAGACAACTCAAGAGTTGATGGAAACCCTAGCAAAGTTATATTAAAATCCTTCCACTTTGAATAAGGCGTTTCTCATGAAGCATTTCTTTAATATGAAAATGGAAGAAAGTGAGTCAGTTGATGATAATTTAAATAAGTTTAATACAGTTAGCAATCAATTAACTTCTATAAATATAAACTTTGATGAAGAAATTAGGGCTCTTTTGATTTTGTGTTCTTTTTCTGAAAGCTGAAATAGCTTGGTCATGGCTATTAGTAATTATGTTTCAGGTTCAAATACATTAAAATTTGATGATGTTGTTGGTGTTATTTTAAGCAAGGAAATTCATAGGAAAAGTTCAAGTGGAACATCCACATCAGGTAGTGTTTTGAATGCAAAAAGTAGGGGTAAAAAGAAGGAGACAGGAAACAATTCTAGAAGTCATGGGAAGTCAGGAGGAAAATCAAAGGAAAAAAGGTCCCAATCTAGAGACAAGGGGAATTGTTGATACTGTGGTAAGCTGGGTCATTTAAGGAAAGATTGTTGGTCTCAAAAAAGTAAAGAAGGAGACAAAAAGGAAGGCAATAAAGCTTGGAAAATGTGGTAAGTAATAAATTTGATGAGGATAATTTGATTCTTTCCCTTGATAATGCTGATGATTCTTGGGTATTAGATTTAGGGCTTTCATTTCATGCTACACCCCATTGAAGTTATTTTCTTAATTATGTCCAAGGGGATTTTGGTCTAGTTTATTTGAGAGATAACAAACCCTTTCAGATTGTTGGAAAGGGAAGAATCAAGATTAAGTTGCAGAATGGGAATCATTGGCTACTACATGAGGTAAGGCACATTCCAAAGTTAAAAAAAAATAAAAAATTAGCAAGGCAACTAGATGATGAGGGTTGTGTTGTTACATTTAGTGATAAAAATTGGAAGGTTACAAAAGGTGCCTTAATGGTAGGAAAAGGTGTGAAAGTAGGCACCTTATATCTTTGTACAGGTCATATTGTTGCTTCTACTTTAGCTATTGTAGATAAAAATTAATGTTCATGAATAGTTTTTGGAGTTCAACAAGCAGAAAACAAACAGCTGCTATGGATTATGAATTAGTACTGTGGCATAATAGACTTGGGCATATGAGTGCAAAAGGTATTAAAGTAATTCATTCAAAGAATGTTTTACCAGGTCTAAAATGTGTTAATATGGATTTATGTGAAAGTTGTGTGTATGGCAAACAAAAGAGAGTTATTTTTCTCAAGGATGGGAAGCAAAAGAAAGATGAGAAATTGGAGCTTGTGCATACGAATGTATGGGGACCAGCTCAAGTATCTTCTCTCAGTGGCTCTCGGTATTATGTCACTTTTATTGATGATGCAGCAAGGAAGGTATGGATTTATTTCCTTAGGAAAAAAATTTGATGTATTTGAAACTTGTAAAAAATGGAGAAGCTTGGTTGAGAATGAGATAGGTAAAGAGTTAAAATGTCTCAGATCTGATAATGGTGGTGAGTATTGCAGCAAAGAATTTGAAGATTATTTTTCCTCTAATGGTATTCCTAGGTAGAAAATGGTTCCAAGGACTCCACAAGAAAATGGAGTGGCTGAGCACATGAAGAAAACAATAATGGAGCATGCATAGACTATGATATTGCATACTAGGCTGCCTTTAAACATGTTGGTAGAGGCTATAAACACTATTGTTTATTTAATTAATAGAGGTCCTTCAATTCCTTTGGGTTGTGGTATTCTAAAGCAAGCATGGAAAGGTAAGAAGTTGAGTTATTTTTTTCTCAAGGCCTTCAGTTGTGAAGAATTTGCACATGTAGATTATGAAAATAGAACCAAGATGGAATCAAAATCAAAGAAGTGTATATTTATTAGATAAGGCATTGATGAATTTTGTTATAGGATTTGGGATTCTAAAAATCAAAACATTGTGAGAAGAAAGGATGTCATATTTAATGAGAAAGTGTTGTATAAAGATCAATTCCAGTGGTTCCTCATTCTCCACAACAAAAGCAACAACAAATACCACAAACTCCAGTAAATGTCAGATGATCTTCAAGGATGAGTAGACCTCTAGAAATATTTTCTCCCTCTTTGTAGTTTATTTTGTTAATAATTTTTTTAATAGATGCTAGTGTACCTGAAGGGTATGATGAAACTATGTAGGTGGATACAAAGGTTCAATGGGAGCATGCAATGGAAGACGAAATGGACTCCTTGTTGAATAATCTAACTTGGGAATTTTGCAAGTTCCCTGTAGGTAAAAAAACTTTACCAAACAAATGGGTTTACAGGTTGAAAGAGGAAGATGGAGGTAAGAACATATTTAAAGCAAGTTTAGTTGTAAAAGGATTTTTTCTCCAGTTGTTAAGATGACTTCTATTCGTATTGTTTTAATTATTGTCGTTGTTGAAGATTTGCATAAATGGAATAGCTAGATGTGAAAACCACCTTTCTTCATGGTGATTTGGAGAAGGAGACATATATGGAACAACCCCAAGGATTTGAGGTCAAAGGAAAGAAGAAATTGGTGTGTAGATTGAAGAAGAGTTTACATGGCTTGAAAAAAGCACCTCAGTAATGGTACTTGAAATTTGATAGTTTTATGGCTGAGCAAGGCTACAATAGGTGTAATTCTAACCATTGTTTTTATTTTAAGAGGTTGGATAATGACAACTACATTATTTTATGTTTATATGTTGATGACATGCTTGTAGTGGGGTCTAACATGGATCACATAAGTGAGTTAAGACAATAGTTAGCAAAATCATTTGCTATGAAGGATTTGGGGGAAACAAAACAAATATTTGGTATGAGAATTTTAGAGATAGGAAGAACAAAAAATTGACTCTATCTTAGGCCGGTTATGTTGAAAAGGTGTTCTAGAGATTCCACATGGAGAATGCAAAAGTTGTTAGCAAACCTTTGCCTAGTCATTTGAAATTGACTAAGGAAATGTGTCCAAATACACAAGAGGAGGAAGATAAAATGTCCAAGGTACCATATGCTTCATATGTAGGAAGTTTAATGTATGCCATGGTATGCAAATGACTAGATATTGCACATGTTGTTGGAGTCATAAGTAGGTATATGACTAATCTCGGATTGAAGCATTGGAATGTAGTAAAATGGGTTCTCGGTTATTTGAGAGGTATATCCAATAAAATTTTATGTTTTGGGAAATCTAATACTAATTTAGCAAGTTATGTAGACTTGGATTTGGCTAGGGATATTGATACCAAGTGGAGAACTATAGGTTATGTCTTTACTGTAGGTGGGATAGCAGTAAGTTGGATCTCACAATTGAAAAAGGTGGTTGCTTTATCCACCATAGAGGAAAAGTATGTAGCTGCAATAGAGGCAAGAAAGAAGATGATATTACTGCAATATTTTATGGAAGAATTGGGAAAACAATAGGCCAATAGTTATTTTTTTACAGATAGCCAAAATGCCATACATCTTGCAAAGAATTTTTCCTTGCATTCAAAGACCAAACATATATAGTTGAGGTATCACTTCATTTGGTTAGTGTTGGATGATGGAAATTTAAGGCTAGAAAATATACATATAGATGACAATCCAGTGGATATTTTTACAAAGGTAGTGCCAAGGGGGAAGCTAATCTCCTCTTTAGCTTTGGTTGGTCTTCAAGACTAAAAATAATAAAATCAGAATAGCAAGGTCTAGGGTGGTTATTTCTAGTGGGAGCTATAGGGTCAGCAATGTTATGATTAGTCTCCACATGGGAGATGATATAGGGTGGAGTCTGATTAGTCTCCAAGTTGGAGATTGTTGGTATATGGAGCCTAATTAGACTCGAAGGTTAAATTTTCCCCACTTTTATCAGCATGGTTTCCCAAAATTATTTAACAGGGTTTGGGGGTAGTGCCCCCAAGATGGGGTCTAGGGGTAGCACCCTTGGCACACCCCATGTCACAATATAGGGTGGGGTCAAGGGGCAGTGCCCTCGCGAGGGCTTGGGGGTAGCACCCCCGAAACCTCTCACAATTTTTTCTTATTTTATAAAGGCATCGAGTGTTATTTTTTTCTATTGGTTGACATAAAAAAAACCCTATTTTGTAACTAACATAAGTCTTGATAAAAGGCGAAGGGTTTGGGTTTCGGTTGACATTGTATTGTAGCATTTCTAACGTTATTGAGTTGCAAGGATTACTAGTTGTAATTAGTTCTATTTACTGGATAATAATATTGGACTCTCTGTTAGTGGATGTAGCCCAAGTTTGGGTGAACCATGTTAAATATTGTCTCTCACTGTTATTATTTCTGTGTTTTTTATTCCTCTATTTAATCTTTATTTGCATTTAATTGATATTTTATGCATACAATTCCTAGCATATCTTCTAAAGAGTAAAAAAGAGAGGGGTAAACCAAAATGGGTGTTACCCCTAAGGGGAAAGCTAAAGTTAAATTTTGATGGGGTCTCAAAGGAAAACCTAGGGTCCTCAAGTGTAGGTTTCATAATCAAAGACGAAAGTATGAAATTAATATGGGATGCCTCCAAAAGACTTCCAATTATTATAAATAATGAGGTGAAACTCACTATAATTTTTGAAGGGCTAAAATTCTTTGTGGACAACAGGATGTATTGAGTAGTCAACACAAGGAAATAGGGTTCCACCTTTTGGGAGATGGAACTAGGAGAACCTACTTTACTTTAGTTTATTCAAGGACAACCCTAGATATCTCAATCCAAGGATGGAATGAGGGAAATAGATATGCAATAAGGTGTCCTAGGGTGTGATTAAAGTTATAAAGAGGGTTCACCACCAAGGTAGGGCTTGGATAGACAAGAATTGAATGTAACATGCAAAACCTAACTAGATGACCTAGGAAATGAAATTAAAAATAAGGATAATAATTTGAGAATAAAAAGAGGTACACCTAGAAGAAATATGAGGTGAAAAAATGCTCCAAAACCTTGAAATTCTATTGTTTAAAGCTCATTGGGACTCATATGCTAGTTTGGGTGATTTAGTCCTAGACTAGGGTTTCTAGGTAGAAATTGGAATCTGACAGTGACTGATCTGAATCTATTGAATTCTGGGAAAAGCACAGTACTGGGACTCATACGCTACAAGTGGTGTATTAGTCTCATTCTACTTTTTTAGAAGGTCAAGATCTAAATCTATTCTCCTATATCTCATTTTCCTTCCAAACTTTGTTTCTAGGTCTGAAACTATGAATTAGGACCTGTAGGTGACTTTCCATGAAGATAGAAACTTTGTGAAAATTTGATAACTTTCTTCAATCTCTTAAATGTCCTTGAATACTTTAGAAATTCTCTTAAATTTCCTTGAATACTCTTGTGAAGCATTAGGATGCTTTATTCTTGATTTCTAGGTTGATATTACAAATTCTTAGGTGAAATAATGATTTGAAACCTTGTTTATATAGGCATTCCATCTAACTTACCATTTATTGGATCTCAAATGCCGACATTCATGAAATTTGAATCCAAAACCCTAATTTTCCACTTGAAACCCTAAAAAGGGGCCAAATGGGACTCATACACCCAAGGTGGTGCATAGGTCCCATTTGGGTGGGACTCTTATGCCCAAGATGGCGTATGGGTTCTACTAGGCCTTTTTAGGTAGAGGAAATGTTGGAGGATTAAGGTATTAAGTGTATTTGTTGATAAT
>VDFB02270893.1:0-23311 GCA_007258455.2 Sequoia sempervirens
GGTATGCAATCAACATGAGTGTGGTGGTCTAGAAGGATATCTTTTGGGTAGAGAGATTAATTAATATGGGTGGCATTTCTTTCAAAAATGCAGTGTTACTTTGTGGTTTGGAAGGAGAGTGTTCCCACACTAGTTCTATCAATTTCCTGAGTTTTTTGTGGTGCGGCTCAGTGTGCAAGGAGTTTTGGAGTAACAGAAGATTCATCAAGCTATTCAAAATTTGAGGCATTTGTGCTAACAATTACAAGCGTATGCAATTCAAATCAAGTGTATGGAGTGACGATAGGACCTATTTAAGGTTCCCATGGTGGTGTAAGGTGTCATGTTCTTTAAGAGGCAAGTTTGGATAGGTTTATTACACATTTCATGTAATTTTAATTTAGGTCCATGCTATGTTGTCTAGGTTGGTGCAGATCCTTTGACAACATAGAAGAGTGTTAATGTAATGACATGTATATATTTCAAATGTTCGTATACATTGTAGGTATGTGTGTGGTGTACAAGTGTGTGTACCAAATGTATTTATGATTAAATTGAAAGTAATATAGTGGTATGTATAGTTGTGTCATAGCATAAGCATGAAGAAAAGTGTGAGTGTTAGTATTAGTGTGTTTGTTGGTGCAAGTCAAAGTTAAATTTCAAATCTACTATTATTTTTGTTTCGCTAGGATTGGTGTTCTACCTAGTGTATTTTTTTGGTAGGGATTGGTGTCCTTGTTCCAATGGGGATTGGTGTCTCATGTAGGTTGGTGCCTACTAAATCTTTTGGGGGATTGGTGTCTCCTATAGGTTGGTGCCTACTAAATCTTTTTGGGATTGTTATCTCTGATAGGTTGGTGCCTACATCACATTGTAAAATTCACTTATTATATTCCTTCTTATGAGAGCTTCTAACCATTTTTTTTCCATCTTGGGTTTCCACGTAAAATTTGGTGTTATATCTTGTGGTGTGTGTTAATTGCTTTACTTACTATCTTGTATGCTCAATGCTTTTCATGTTGAAAATCTATAAGTTGTTTGTTGTTTGTTGTAATTTTTTGGATATACCAATTCGCCCCCCTCTCAGTAGATTGTGTGCCCTTCAAATTTAATTTGAATTTAATTAGTGAAGTTTAATCTTAAAGGAAATTATCTTTCCTTTTGTTAAAATCAATTTTTTTACATTACAATAAATTAAGCCAAAAAAAATAGGACACATTATTGTTCTATCACCTAAATATCAATATTTTTTCTTGATCAATAATATACATATTTTTAACCTATCCAAACTAGATGAGGCCACAAGTTGGGGACCTCATCCTCATCATGAGCACACTACATTAATGTATTGGTCCAAACTTGTGAGCTCAATAGCCTAGTAGAGGCACAAAGCTCATGAGTACACCAACCCAATGAGGGTTTGGAGCATGGAGTCACTAGTATGAATGCTAAAAACTTCAACATGAAGATTTAAACCTCTGAGCATAATGAATCAATGAGGGCATAATGCTCATGATCATAATGACCCAATGGGGATTTGAACCATGATTTCTACAACAAAAATGTCACAATTTAACCATTGCACTATTCCATGAGCTTCCATAACTATCAACTTATTATCAATATGTGCATTGTATTATAAAGTTAGCTATAAAAAAATTTAAATATATCATTTTTCCTTTCATATTGAGTAAACACATGATATTTTTTCAATTGAATTATTATTAAATCAAATTAAATTGCTAATATTTTTAATTTTTAATAGGTATTACATCTATGGATTGATAGGGATGGTTGAAGAATTATAATATCTAATAAAATCATTTTTTTTCTAATACAACTAGCCTTAAGATTAGGGAAATATAATACATATTAGATGATAAATCTTTTAATGTGTATATTAACCTATATATTTAAATCAAGTTAAATTTGGTTGATAAAGAAATGTGGTGATATGACCCTCCTTATGTTTAAGAAGATTCTTTGAGGTTGTAATAGCCTAACAAAGTGTTATTGATTAGATTGATTGAAGGCATCAATACCATTTAATGTAGAGGTATTCTAATAGAGAGGATATCATATAAAAGGGAGTTGGAATATTGAGAAATATTAAATGTTAGATTTATTGAATAGGTATCTCAACATATGCTAAATCCATATGAATTATTATGCTTAAGTTATGTATTGAGATGATTAACACATCCATTATAGTATGGGATGATCAAGGAAGTGATAGAATTATTGTTATATGTGGAGGTTTATTAGTGGACATAGAGTTTTGCATGAAAAATTATAAATGAAATTAATAATAATAGGGATAGGTAAACAAGGAGAAATGGTAGTAGAATATATAAGTTCAGATAAGGGGGTGTCTTGATGGCTGAAATGACATGCCAACTTAGTGACGACATAAATTTGATGTATCTCTTTTTAAAAGATAAAAATATCTAGAAGGTTTATATTACTAGTTCTCATATTACTTAGAGCAACCCAAATGTGTATATGGTCTATTAAACTCAAAGGACCTATTGTGGTCCCTAAAATTTATTAGTTTTTAATTTTCTAAATTGATGTATTTTTTATGATTATAAGTTTATTTATAACTAGTTTAAATCTAAATTTCTAAGACATTTATGATTTAAGATTAAATTCAATATAAAATCATATAACTTAACTAATTGAATCAATTCACCCATGACAAATTTTAATCTAAAAATATACTCTAATATAAATTATTCCTAAAATATCCCTAAGACTAACCCTATATTTATAAAGAAAATTAAAATAAAGAGATGGTTAAGAAAAAAATATATGCAACTTAAATTTTCCTAAGTACTTGTATTGTCATAAAAGAAAAAACTAAACATCAAACTGACTAACTAGACTAGTATGCAAACAATCACAAGATAGAATAGTAAAATGTCATATAGATTCTCCACTACTTGTGGGTGTAGAATTAAGCTTTCTTAGGAGTGCATTATTCTTAGCTTGTGCTATTTTTAGCCTAGTCTTAATTAAGTGGTTACATGCCTATTCTTAGGATCACCTATGTTTAGTATCCACTAAATTTAGCTAGCTAGTTCTCTATATGTGTCCCTATATTATTGGTAAATTCATTCATTTCAACATTCAACCATTGATTTCTATATTTTCTTGCTAACTTGCAACAAGGAGCATGTGTGAGCTTGACTCATGTGGCTTAAACTTGTATAAGCATTGATTCAATTGATAATAGATTCTCACATGATATTAGAGTGGGATTGTATTTTTTTTTTTTTTCAATATTATTTGCTGATTTTTTTTAAACACTAGTTATATGCAATTGTCTAGTTTCTTATGTATTGTGTGTTTGGTTTTCTTACATGCATGTGTAGAGGGGAGTTTTATAGCTAGTATCAATCTTATTTTGTGTATTTTGAAGGCTAATTTTCATGTGCTAGAAATCTTGATTTACAATTAATATATTGAAGAGAAATCAATTCACATGTAAGGTAAGTGCAAAAAGATGGGGGCCAAAAAGGGGTCTTAAGTGGCCACTTTTTTTTCTAAAATCAAGAAATATTGACCTTGGATGTGAAATTGAGGATAGTTACACTCAAAAAATTTAGATGCAACTAAAACAAGGATCATAGTGCTCCGAGTCTACTTTCTAAATTACTATTTTTAAAAAAAAAATGGTTGAGATTAAGGGGTTAAAAAGAGGGAGCCATGGAAATTGGAGTTGCTTTTGTCCAAAAAAACATAACTTAGCGACTTTTGTGGCTTCCTCAAAAGGTTAATTTTTTTTGGTATTTTTATAATCACTTCAGTGAGAAATTAGCTAACATGTAGTTTATGCCCAATTTTTCTGATAATGTTTTAATGAATATTTGTTTTTTTACTAATTTTTAAAGTGGACACTTCCCGAAAAACAAAATTTTGACCATGCTACCCCTATAAAGTTTGAAAACTAATTGAATTTTTTTTTTTTTTTAATATGTGTAGAATGGAGTCTAGTTTCTAAAAATGTAATTTATTTGAAATTTCGATGAATGGTTAATTTATAAAGAAAAAAATACCAAACACTAGTCTTTGCTAAAAAATAGACACACAAAAAAAAGAAATTAAAGATGAAAGGCTTAACATTGTAAAAATGTGAAAAAATTACATCGTTAGATAGCTAAGAGAGCCTAACATTACCCAGGTGTTTGATTTGTTTGACCTTGAAACACGTGCAAACCTGATGGTTGACACGAATGAGATTATGTGAAAGTTTATAGAATATACAAAAACACGTCTTTGGAAAGACAAGTTTGTGGTGCATATCTATTGCCCTTGAAAGCTTATGAGAGTCATTCATATGCATTGAAGTGGATAGACCTATTGAAAGACATCAAGTGAGCCTAGGAGGAGGGTGCAAGGATGAAAACTATGTCTAAGGCCATATAATAGCCATGATATGCTTTATAATACCCGTAGATGACTACTGATCTATCATTGTTGATTTGGAGGGAATGATGGGCTAATTTACATGTCATGATTCAACATAAACTTGAAATTTGATTGTTTGATCTAGCCTAAATTCATGTCTGAGGCCACACTTGAAATATGTCATAGTGGTGAATAGCAAAGTGGTTGTGGGCTAGGTGTATTGAGGCATCAAATGAACCATTGGTGGGTGTATGAAGGTATGAAATAAAAGATTGTAGAAAGAAAACCTTTGGGAGGGTGTAGAAAGGCCATGGATTTTAACACAAGGCTATGAAAATACATGTGAGGGCATGAATTTACATGTAAATTGATAGAGATGCACCATATTTGGGTGTGACAACCTTCAAAACAAACATAGAGCAATGAGCATAATGGGCACGTCGATCTTGTAATTATTTGTTAACACAAAGAAAAAAAAATCATTATCAAGACATATACTATGACTCTTATTTTTTTGCATGTGACGGGAATATGCCTCTATTACATTTTTTTGTAGGAATTTGTTGCATGGGGGTCATTATTTTCTTTGCATGTGACCCTTAATTTTCTATGTTAAGGGTATTTGATGTGTGACATTAGAATGTGAAGGGTGCAATCCATTGGTGTATGGCATGATCAAATTTCATTATTCCAAGCCTCTTATTAAAAGGAAATATTTTAGTATTTTATGCATATGCTTAAATATTATAAGGTTCCAAATCAAGAGGAGGGTTTTCTTGGGTAATTTTTTTTGAACTTCCACATCATTTTCTTCAATTCTTTTCACACTTTTTTTATAACAATTTACTTCAAGTATGGATTCAAATCACTCCATTATGTCATTAACACCCTTTAACTATCATGATTGGAAACTCAAAGTTCACCTTCTCTTAAAAAAATAAACGATTGCATAGGGTATCAATGGGTGCTAAAAAAGAACTTATAGATGAAGCTAAAGAAAAATGGTTTAACAAATGTGATCAATCCTTTGGATTTTTATGTCCTATTATATCTCTTCAACTCCTCTTTCATGTTGAATCCTTGAAAACACCCAATGAAGTTTGTATTGCATTAGAAAAACTCTTTGGGAAGGTAGATGAAACAAGATTTCATGAGTTGGAGAATGAGCTGACTAGTTTGAGTCCTAGTTCCTTTTACACTCTAGAGGACTTATTTACAAAATCCAAATCAATAAGGTTACATTCAAAAGAATTTGAAATAGAGAAAAAAAATGTTCAACTTATTCTTTTGATAATCTCCAAATTAGGTCTTGACTACTCCATGTTTGTATCTACCTTCTACTCCACAAAATGAGCTCTTGGAATTGCATGGAAAATTCCTTCACTAGATGAATTCATTGTTGGCTTGACTAGGGAGTAGGATAAATTAATTCGGATGAGAATGTTGAGGTCTTCAAAACCTCAATTCCTCTTTATTGGGACTAGGAAGCAATAGAATTCAAGCAATAAATGGAAGACACAAAACACTTATAAGGAAAAGGAGACTAGGGAATTAAAAAATTAGAATCTTCCAAAACCAACACTAGCAGTTCTTCCAAACAAGGGAACCCTAAGAAAAATTTAAGTGTCACTATTGCAAGAAACTTGGACATGATGAGATCAAATGTATGAAGAAGTAGATTGACCACCTCATACATCTTCTTGAGAAGGACAAAAAAGGTGTCACTAAATCTCCATCTTTGTCAAATAAAGAATCTACTAAGACAAAGGAAAAGGGCCATGCTAGTTATGCTTCTACATCATCAAAATGAAGAGTTATTTTTGCTACTATAGGTATTGGATCAAAGAAATGACTTATCAATTCTAGAGCTTCACATCATATGGCTTCTTCACTATCTATATTCTCTTCTTTTAAGTCTTGTTTTATGCCACCTATTTTGATGGATAATAATTCATACATGAATGTAATTGAGAAGGGATCTGTTGATATCATTGATGACACTTTCAATGATGTATTGTGGTACCTTATTTATCTAATAATATCCTTTCCATCTATCAGATTACTCACGATGGATTAGGAAAGACTACATGGATTCTACATATGATTCAATTATCCTTAGAGATTTGTAAAGCAGAGAGGTTATTGCTACTGGATGGTTGATCATGTGTGTTGGCTATATTCCTTTTTAGATTTTTCTCCTAATGATGGATTTGATCCTTTGGTTGTTGATCATAGTTCTAGTTTGGACTATGATTCTAAGGAGAATTTTGGTTACTTGAATCTAGGTACTCTCACATGTGATCCAATTCTTAAGCCTTGTATTCCATATTCTCCATCTACTATTTCATTTATAGAATTTAGTGTCATTTCATTGAGAGCTTCTAGTGATTTAGTGTAGCAAGCTATTCATCATCTTCCAAATACAACTATTTGGGATAAGTACTTGACATAAATTGTAGGTTTTTTTGTGAGTCCTATCTTGTAGACTTTGAGGACACTATTGAGGATATTCATATTATCTTTGGTGGAATTGCATCATCTTCTTCAAATATTGTAAGGCTTCTTTAGATTATTTTCTCCTTCTCTACATCATCATTTGTCACAATTTGGTATTGGTGTGGAGACCTTTGATCAACAATTGGAGGGATCATCATTGTCTATGGATTATGTTTTACATCAGTTTCCATGAGATTCTAGATTGTCATCTTCATCGATGTGGCCTAAAACACCCCACTTGATTGTGATATATTTTAGCATTGACATGGAGACACTTGAGTAGAGTTCAAATACTTTATACATATCGAGTTTTATTCTCTCATATATTCTTTTCAAGAACGGGAAGACAACTTGGTTACTACTATGGTTTTATTCATTCCTAAGGGAAATAATTTTGTTCAACAGGCTTGGATCATTTTCAACATTCATTGTCAGGAATCTACCATCACTAAAGGAGATTATACATTAAGGAGGTGTTGCATGGTCTCTTTTCTTCTCTTGTATGGAGGGACATTTTCCTCACAGGGTTTTTGTTCTTCTCATCTTCTAGAGATTTTTTTTATATTTGCATTTTTTGGGGTTGAGTTTTTTCCCACTTGGTTTTCTCCCTTTCTCCACTTTATAAGAGATTGTCTTGTACTTGGTTAGCTCATCAGACCTAATTGTTGGGACCTGATTTCTTTATCCACCTAAATTGTGCTTAAGTGTGTGGGGGAGGGAGGGGGGTGTTAGCATAGAATTAAGATTTCTTATGAGTGCATTATTCTTAGGTTGTGCTATTTTAACCTAGTCTTAATTTAGTGGTTTCATGTCTATTTTTAGGATCCACCAAATTTTGCTGGCTAGTTCTCTATATGTATCTCCCTATTGTGACTAAATTCATTCATTCAACATTCAATATTCAACCATTGATTTCTGTGTTTTCATGTTTACTTGTAGCAATGAGCATATATGAGCTTGACTCGTGTGACTCAAACTAGTAGGGGCATTGATCCAATTGATCTTGTAGATTCTCACAAAACTTAACAAACATTTCCACTACATTTCATATATAGATCAGGATTAATAAGTCTAATAGACACCTTTTTAATGCAAATTTTCTAATTTCAACTATTTTTTTTTAATCATCAATCCTTCTAATTAATTTGCTATCCAATCCATACACTCAAATTTTTTTTTTTATATATATATATAATTCTTAGAGTGTAATACACATAACTTTACTTAGGTATTTATTTCCTAGGTTTATTTATTCTTATCATTATCTTTTGAGCTATCTTGTTGCTCAAGATAAGATTAGGGTTATGCATCTTTGTTTTTATAAAGCAAATCATTATCTTGTAATCATGAATTCTTGAATAATATCAATTTGCACATCTTTTGCAAATCTCTGTTTTTTTTATTTTTTTCTTCTATGGAAGGATATTTTGGTTTGCAAATCTGATCTTGGTTTCTAACATAGTATGAGAGCCTTGATTTGCAGCTCCTTCTCAGATTTTTTTGAGAGATTCAGTGCAGAGTTCGTTCGGGATTCCTCGAGGGTTTCATATCTTGAGTTTGTCTCTCTATTTGGGTGCTCTTGCATGGTTACTTTCGGCACACGTTGGAGGAAATTTGAGCTCATATTCGAATTCAGGGCTGTCGAAAAAGTCAAGATCGACTTTTGTTTCGCTTGAATCCGACATTTTATGTCAGAGTTATGAATGTTTGAAGATTTGTGGAGTTGCAAAGCTTCTAGTGCGTTTTCAGGCATATCAGACCTTGCCATCAGATCTAGAGCACCTAGAAATGAAAAATGACATATAACTCACCTATATTCGGCATCGGCTGTTCGTGAGGCAAAATTTTTTTACCTGACAAGCCGTATGCCCTTGAAGGGCGGGGTACGAATTCGCAGAATAAAAAATCTTTATATATTCTGCAATTTTATATATCGGGCTATTTAAATATTTATTGTGGGCGAAATATTTTTGTGGGGTTTTTCATTAAAATGGCGAATAAATTTCTATGGATGTTTTAATTTTTATAGGGGCTTTTTGGAATTCACTGCCTGGTACCAGGCTTCTGTACTCCTGCCTTGATGTCCCGCTGACCGCTGTTTTTCCACGCCCGTGCCCCTTCCGTCGGCTCCTCTTACCGCCCTCCATACCCTCCGCCAGCTTTGGAATTATTGCTTCAAAATTATAAAAGAATTGGGAGTTTGAGAAGGTTGAAATGAGAAACGGTCAACGTAGGTTGGCCCAATGTGACGATGCACTAAACTCATTCTGCCAATTTGTTCTCCCTTGGCGAGTTTGAAATGGCCAACTTGCCATTTTAAAAATATAGATGGTGGAAGACCAAGCAAACGTTGTCATACATTGTGTGCTCGACAAGAATTATCATTTCATTTCAATATATGTCACACCTTCACTATTTGGGAAGTAATTTCTATATATGTAAAGAACTTAATAAAGAAGGATAAGTGTATTTAATTTTATTATTATATGATTTGTTTGTAGTATATATTCTATATTTAATTTTTATATTAGCTATTTGATTCATAATTGTTATGTTTTAGAAAGGTGACATTTGAGGTTTTTTTTCTTCAGATAAAGGTGGTAGTGTCATGAGATATATTAAAAAAGAAAAGTATTACATAAGATAAAGAGTTGCCAGATAGAAATAAAATGTAACTCAAAATTACAATCCGGGTCAAGAAGGCCAATTCGAGAGAAAATATAGAACCAACCAGGAGAAAATTCAAAATCATAGGAAGTACATATGGAGAAGAAAGAGAGAAAACTTGAGGCCGAAGAGAAAGAACCCACAAATAGACCATCGCACCAAAGCATCCATGCTAGACCAAAATGTTTCTGAATTGAGGTATTGAAGACCTACAACAAGATACCAAGAGACAAAAATCTTCCAACTAGAAAGGTCCCATCAGAGAAAGAGCAACAACCATGATCAAAACTTGAGAAGAAAGAAGAACAAACTCAAGTACAACGCTTCGTTTAGATGAAGCAATATCAGAAGGTGGAGGGAAGTGGGGTTCTTCATGTGGCTCCATAATAGCATGCTGGATCAAAAGGCAAATAGCTTTGAATAACATGTAGATTGGGTCACTTACAGAATTCCCGTATTGGTGGGATAAGAGTCTCAATCGAACCTTGAACTCACTATTGTTATCATTTAATAAGCCATAAGACATCACTGAAAGAAGTTTTGAAAGGCGGTAGTCAGTGAGAAGGTGTTGCCTGCTAATTATACCACCAACCAAACATGAACCCTGCAATATATCATATCGTTCCAATGCCTGTTGAAGAAAAGAAAGTGGGCAGATGTGGGGCAACAAATAAGTGCCTGCTAAAAATTTAACCATCTCCATATCACCTAAGATGTGCATCAGATTGAAGACGAATTGGGAGGCCATTTCATATGGAAGAACTGTGGTGTGCATATCGAGCCAGTTGAAGCCTAGAACAATTTGTATTGAACCAAACAATTGCTTGCATTCAAAGGAGAATGCTCTTCTTAATTTCTCCTCTGTGTAGGGTATATCAATCCTCACTTCATGGAAACGGGGAGGCACCAAAACCCTAAATAAGTTGTCCATTTAACAACCTAGAACAAGCGACACAATATTTTGCAAGAAATTGAACACAAAACAAAGCAAAGAATGGGAACTGCCATGACGAAAGGAGAATTTAACTTTGCTTGGAGAGAAATTGCAATTAATGAACCAGGAAGGATGGGTACTCTCCAGTCAAATTGTAATGCCAAGTGTTGTTCTTGGGAATGAAGGAAAATGTTGGAGATTGTGATTAACAAAACATCCGCTAAAATTATTTTCTCCAAAGTCGAAATACAAGATTAGAAACACACAGTCGGGCACCAGAAAAACAAAAAGAATCAATGGCATATTTAGCCCCAAATTTTCGGATCGCCGCCAAAGCCAAAACGGGTAGCATGACAGGAAACATTAATGCCACAATTAAAATTTTAGAATATACCAAGTGAATGTCTAAATGGAGGACAAAACAATAGAATGAAAGAACAGAGGTACTGTTAAAATACTCATCTTGGAAATGACAAGTATAACACCTGCCTAGAGGAATTCATCTTGTTAGAACCTATGATGACGATCGAGAAAAATATGCCATTTCAATATCCAAGACAGATACTTGTGATGAGGGGGGCAGTGATTGCTTAGGGAGTTGATAATACCCAATGCCCCTCATAAAAAAGCAATATAATGTCAAAGGCACGGGATACAAATCCCATATTTTAATAATTCAAAATGACATCATTAAATTGATCATCAATATACCATGCCAAAATATATTAACACCTTAAGGCCATTGCAAGTCTTGGGAGAATAACATGCATTCTTTAGGCGAGAATTCTCTGGGGGGAAGATTTTCATCAATCGCTTTGTTGGCCAAGAAATCAGCCATAACATTAGATTCTCTAAAACAATGTGCAATTGTATATTTTGAAATTTTTTCTAGTTGACCAAGTATGGAATCCATAATATATTTCAAATGCCACGAAGGAGAATCCCTATTTTTTAAAGTCGTGATTGCTATCATAGAACCATCTTCAATAGAGAGTTGAGAAATTGAAAATTTATTAGCAAGTTTGAGTCCAAGACTCAAAGCTCTAAATTCTGCCACATTGTTTGAGCCCTCTGGAATTTGCTTGCATGTTGATCTAATAAAATTTCCATTCCAATATCTTAAAACCATTGCAATACTAGATTTCCTTGGATTACCCCTAGAAGCTCCATCAAAGTTTAGTTTGATGAAGCCAAGGGGAGGAGGAGACCAAGAAGAAGTCTTCCATTTAACTACTGGAGTCATGTGATTAACCGAGCCCGCCTTAGGAAGTTTTAAAAGATGCCAAGGTTTCAAAATGAAAGAATCCCATTCAATAAAGGATTTGTTTGAAGAGGATTTCTTAAACAAGGCGGAATTAGTAACTTCCAAGATTGATATTTCAATTTTCTAAATTATTTGGAGTAGAGTGGAAGATTTCTTCCTGAAAGTTCTATTATTTCTTTCCAGCCAAATGTTCCATATTATGATGGAGGGACTTATATCCCAAATAGGAGAGAATGTTGAAGAAGAAAACAAAGATGGCCAAGATAGAAAGTGAAGATACAAAGAGAAATGCAAAGGACTAGACCAACCAAGCTAATTAAGGAGCCAATACCAACGACTTTGAGCAAATTCACATGAAAGAAGAAGATGATTAGTGGATTCTAACGATTTCCCACACATTACACAAGGAAAAAGATTTGTGATACCCAATCTGTCAAGCCTCATACCAGTTAAGATTTTGTCTTTGATTGCTAGCCATGCAAAAGCACCCGCATTTGGAAGAATATGAGGGCCCCAACAAAGTTTCAAAGGGATGGACATTCTATGATTCATATTAACAAGAGATGAATATCCATCTTTAACATTGTACTGACCAGATTTAGATTTTGTCCAAATAATTTCATCCTGCTGCTTTGACAAAAAAACTTGTCTCTTATCTAATTCTGATTTTAAGGAAGCTTTGATTTGAGATGGAACCTGAAGAAAGTCAAAGTTTTTCCACTTGCAAGAACGAGGATTAGAAGGATCAGTTTCAAGATAATCTGTAACTTTGTGACCCCAAGTAGCTTTTAATTTTGGTTCAATTTGACTCCAATCCCCAAGTTGGCAAAGAGGTTTATGACCATTCCAGGCATCATCCCAAAAAAGAGCCTTACCTCCACTATTAATCACCCAAGAAAGGTGCAGAAGGAGAACTGATCTACATGAAGAGATGAAATTCCATATCTTAGAACCTTTTGGGAGTTGCTTTTGAGTGAAGATTCTTTCTCTATCAAGAGAGTCCAAGTATTTATGCCTCATCAAAATACACCATTTAGTTTCAGGTTTGGTGTATATTTTTTCCATACCAATTTTGCTCTGAGAGCTATATTTTGAAGAGAAACATTCCTTAAACCAGTTCCACCTAATGACTTAGGTTTACAAATAGAGTCCCAAGCAACTAGAGAAAGATTTTTCTTAGCTGTCATGTTTTCCGTCCAAAGAAAGTCTCTTAGGGCATTTTGAAGAATTTGACCTTTCCCTTTTAGCAAGCTTAAAACTGACATTAAGTAAATTGGAAGAGTACTAAGAACAAATTTAATCACGATAAGTTTACCTGCAAACAAAAGCCATTTGGCTTTCCAAAGAGAAATCCTATTAGAAACTGAAGATATCAGGTTGTCCCAAAAAGTATGTTTTTCCTTTCCCAAGAAGAAAGGAATTCCCAAATATTTACATGGGAGGGAATCCTGTTGAAAGCCCCAAAACTTAAGAAGTTGTCTTTTAATTAAAGGATCAACATTTAAAAAGAAAATCTTTGACTTAGCAGCATTACAGATTTGGCTAGAATATGAGTTTTATTGTATTTATAATTTTGATTTTTTTATCGGTAAGTTTTATTATTATTTTTTATTGTTAGTCTATTTTATCATCTTGAATTTTGTATTTTGAGTCTATTATCTTTATTTTTTGAGAATGGTGGCGTTGAGAAATATAATTGCAACCTAGTTAGCAAAAATGAATTGATTAGCTTCCCACCTTGCATTTTAGTCAAGTCCCTTGATTAATTCAATAATTTGCAATGAGTTTAAAGACACACCAAGTAGAAATACAAATACCAATGTCTATCCTTATGATTTCAATTATTGATGTGATTCAGATAAGAGATAATATATAGCCTAAAATGAATTGAGATGATAAGAGATAATGTCTATTCTTATCTGCCGAGCATTCCAATTCTCTAGCTGTTGTATTCAGTCTTCACGTGCACTCCATCTAAGCTTCCATTTGTGCTTTTTTTTTTAACCAAAATCCAGTTTGAAAATCATTCTCTGACGCCCATGTTATTGGAATTATTGCTTCACAATTATAAAAGATTGGGAGTTTGAGAAGGTTGAAATGAGAAACGGTCAACGTAGGTTTGCCCAATGTGACGAGCTTGGTAATGCACTAAACTCATTCTGTCAACTTGTTCTCCCTCGGCGAGTTTGAAATGGCCAACTTGCCATTTTAAATTAAAAACGTTTTTGAAAGAAAATATAGATGGTGGAAGACCAAGCAAACGTTTGTCATACATTGTGTGCTCGACAAGAATTATCATTTAAATGTATGGGACACGGGACACCTTTGACTATTGGAAATGTTGTTAGTTTATTTTATTATATTGAATTTTTTGAGTATGGTGGTGTCGAGAAACATAATTGCAACTTAGTTAGCAAAAGAGAATTGATTAGTTTCCCACCTTGCATCTTAGTCAAGTCTCTAATTAATTCAATAATTTGCAATGAGTTCAAAAATACACCAAGTAGAAATACAAATGTCAATATCTATCCTTAAGATGTCAAATAGTGATGCAATTCTCCCTAAATTGATATTGTGATAATTAGATAAGAAATAATAGATTGTCTACAATGGATTCTTTATCCTTTTATGCAACACCCTAGTATACGAATTTGAATATATCATGCTTGATTTAGTGGGCAACGACTATTGGAGGCAAGTTAATGTGGATTCATGCTTAAATGCAACCAACTTGGTAACTATACAAACACCACAAAGAATGTGTAAATGCCTTAGTGAATGCATAATTGCTCCTAGGGGAATTAGTGAATTCAACATTATGCAAATAGAACATGGAACATAAAAGGTTTCATCATTTGAGCATCCCCATAATAGCCCCTTCACCACTTCACCTTCCTATCTCTAACTCATAGTTGGACCTATAAATTTCCCCTTTACAATTTTTTTAAATAGGGGACATACTACGAAATACTACAAGAGGATATCTCTTACACCAACATATATAGTCCTCTAAAATTACCCAACAATTCATCTATGTCACCCATAGTCAAGTACTTCATATTCATCTCAACATTTCAACTCTAATTGACCAACAATTGTAAAAATTAAACGATAAGGTCATAAAGGAGATTAAGAGCGAAGAGAACAAAATCAAATAATAGGTGGTCAATGGAAGGATGGCACTAGCAAGAAGAGCACTACCCCACACACTAGCTTAGAAATAGAAATCAACAAGATGGAGATAACCATGAATGGTACCAATATATTATATCAATTCTACCTATGATGGCTAACAACTACACCAAATCTAAGGAAAAAAATGTATAACATTAAGCACCAAATATTTAATACTTCCTCTTCATAATCCTAGATGAAGAACCTAGATGGGATCTTATAAGGGCACACTTGAAAATATTGCATAATTAGTACTGATAAATTTAGGATCAAAGAGGAATTAAAATAAAAATCAAATAGGTATGGTAAGTGTTAAGCCTCAGGTTAACACATATAAAAGGGGACAAGAGGAAAAGAATCATAAAATTGAATGGTCATATACAATTACTATATTAGGCTTCTCAACAATGGAAGCTACCTTCAAGAATTTACAAACATAATTTTTCATACCCAACAAATTTTCTTTTTACAATTTTTTTTTTTTAATATAGTCCCAGTCAAGACATAGTTAAGATGCCTTAAACACAAGACATCATTTTAAATGCTAGATAATTTTTGTAGGATAAATGTGACTTTATAACAAGATTCATCCACCATAAAGGAAATGCAACACACTTAGCCAACCACCAATTCCTCAAAATAATGTAATATGCACAAAGGACTCACTTCTTTAGATACTTAGGTGTCTGAATAGGCTCAAAAAATATAGAATATGAGAAGGAGAATGAGATAAAATAATATATTAAGATAATAGAAGAAAGATAATAATGTATAATATGAGATGGTGTGATAAAAGATAAAGAAATAAATGTATAGGATTGAATATGAGATGTAGTGTATGAATAGTCTAGATATATCAACATTGTATATGATGGACATGTAATATCTATAATTTGGTCTAACTTATGTATAATTTGGTATGTTAGATGATGCACCAATCAGTAGTTGTATATTATTTATTTTACTTATTATTACCTTCCACAACCTTTTGTAACTCATTGCATAAGACTTAATCTTCCTCTTATCACCCATTCTAGGGTATAAATACCAAATTTAAGTAACTTACTCTCAGATCTTGGATTTGCATCCATTCTTGCCAACAATTTTCTTTATATTTTTGGTAATGCTAATATCATGATATACAATATGGAGGCCATTTAATTATATTATACACAATAGGTTTCATATTTGAAGGATTATAGTGTTATGAACTTGTTTGTTGGGAAATAAGTCATTATAGATATGTTTCTATTTGAGTAGATGTTGAGGAAATTTGATATTTAATAGATGTTCACATAATAAGTTGCATATCATAAACATCATAGATCATTATTTAGGATCGAGAAGGTGGATCATCCACTAATTAATGATTAATATTAAAGAGATAATGGTGATTCTAATGAAGCCGTTGAACAAGAAGATGGAGACACTGTAAGGATTACTAATTAATGCCATGCATGATGGAATATGGAGAGGCCACCTCTATTATGCTCTAGATGCCCCTAAGGATACACCAATAGTAGTAATAAATCAAGTTGTAGACAAGGGCTCAGAGGAGGCTCAAAAAAAGGGTGATAATCATGTATAAACAATTATAGCTTCATTATAATAGTTACCAATCATTTAAAAGTGAACAAAGGGTGATCTAAGTAATATTTATGATATATTTCGTATATGGAATGTATGATAGATAATTATTTAAGCATATCGGTATTATGATGAATATGTCCATGTGATATATGCATATTTTTTAGTGGAGTGGGTAGCTCTCATATCATTAAAATAGAGAAACTTTTTATATATCTATCTATAATGCTAATACAAAATATGAAGAGAGATAATGAGCATGTAGGATACTTGATATATCTAATATATGTAGTAAGCTAGATGTAAATATAGAATTTATGAGAGCATTAGTAGTATTATAAAATATAAAGGGAGATGGATTCAACACTAGAAAGATATGATAAGCTCAAGGTAGAGAGATATAACCTAGAGAGAAAAGACTTCAAGTTGATAGGAATTTCATCTATACTAAAAGAGATAGTCTCAAGGGTAAGCTAGCATAGGAAGCAAGGATAGTGTCGATGCATATTTTGACAAGTCAACACATTGGTGTAACATAAAAAATTACACACCCTTATAATTTCACATTATGTTTTGAGCTTTATTTGATGTTCATTCCTGTAGGGATTATTTTAGCTCAAACTTAGCCTTTTACTTTCTCATAGTTCCATTGTTATGTTATGTTTTTATAGGTTTATCCTTATTTCATATTTTTTATGTTTTCTCTTATGTTCATGTTATACTATATTCTCATTAAATAATTCTTTTGAGTGCATTGTATTTAATAACCACAAAATATTTTTTCCAAATAAATTCATATTTATAAATTTTAATGAACATTTACAAAACCCATATTTCTTCCCAAAATTTTCAACAATAATGATAACCCAATACACATGAATACCCACAATTTTATAAATTTATTTTGAAACCTTTTTCTTCTCTTTTTATATGTCTAGATTTGTTGTAGTTCAAACATTTCACCTTGAACCTACTAGGATATTTGAATCTCCCATAGTATTTGGATCTAGAATTATCTTGCTTCTTTTCTTTTTCATTGGATCTTTCATGAACTACTAGGGTCTCCTTAGTCAACTCAAAAGTATTCCTTATCATTTCTTTAAAATATAAAGATGTAATCAATTAATCCATCTTGATTTTTTTGGTAGTGCTCCTAATGGCCATAAATAGGTGGTCTTATGAGTCTAGCAAAGAATACAACAAATTCATACACCAATCCTCCTCCTCCATTTTCACTCCCATAAAGTATAACTAGGTAACTACCATATTGAACGAATTTAGATCTTTGGCCAAAAATCCACCGTACTCCATCCTAAGGGTATAGAGCTTCTTTATCAAGAAATTATTATTTACCAATGATATATCCTAATTTTTTTTTTTAATCTTAATACAAATGGTTTTGAATTAATCTCTTCATTTACATTCATTAATATTGATTTTCTTTATTGATTCTAATCAAAACATTTTATTTTCTATACATTTTATCCTACTCTTCTACTCATGTAGCTATAATTTTGGATCCACATACTATTGCTCGTAGATCTTTATCTATGAGCACATCATCCATATCAAGCTCTTCCACAACTCAAAATTTAAGAATGATAAATTCTCCATCCTTATTTGTGATGTGCTTACCATATATTCCTACAATAATAAAAAAAACCCTCTCTACAAGAATCCCACTCAAATGAAGATTAGCACAAAAAACCATATATATCCAACACCTAGAATTTGAAGTGATCAACATCATATACCAAATGAAGAGAATCAAGGTACATTAAAATACTTCCTAGTTCCTATATTAAAATTTTGATGAGAATGTTATACCAGTTTCATTATATTTTAATAATTATAAAAATAAGCTACACATATAAATATAAAATAAATAAAATACCATAACATAAATATATGTGGGACAAATAATTTTGGAAGAAAAACCCCTCACTCCAAAGTAAATCAATATATTATTTAGTGAAAAACATATAGTTACAATAAACTTGTAGAGTAAGGCTTCGTAGGGGTATCAACATCCAAAGATCTAGAGGAATTTTGATGATTAAAAAAATATCTATAAAAATCTCATACAAAATTCATCTCAAGAACCTAATATACAAAGTATGCTTGATATATGAAACTATCAAATTGTAAATAAAAATCCATGAGCTAAAACCACCCAAAAAGTGGTGATCAAATTAATTTATTATAAATCCAATTCCCAAATCTAAAAATGATTCCATGGGATAAAAATAGCATATTCCTTCCACTTATCATAACCTTGTTATAATCCACTCACTTTATTAGACATTTCATTTTTGTTCCATTATCTCCAACCAAAAATACCTTATAATATGTCATAACACACCTTGAATAAGTTGCTCAACATGTGAAACTTCTATTTATAACTCTTTTATGTGTCCAACATGTTTTTACATTTCTTATTTTTAAATAATGTAGAACTCAAAGAGATCTACACAATAAGTATCAACAAAGATAGTGTTAAAAAACCTAAAATATTTATTTTTATTTGAAGATAAGGAAAAATGCAAGCAATTAAATACAAAAGATTTATATGTAATAAATAAAACCTTTCACCTTTTTTATTTGCTCCTCTAATTGAGTGGAAATGGAGTGCACCCAATACTCCACTTGTTGTGCTCTCTTTGATGTATGATAGTGTAATGTGGTTGCTTAATAAACTAGTAGCATGACTTTATGATTAGGAATTGAGGTCAAGAAAATGGTAGCATAAAGTTATGATATGAGAAGATGATTATCAAATGTACAAAATGATAGTATGAACATAGAAGATGATCAATGAAAGGAAATTATTTCAATTTATACATGTATTCCATGATGAAAATTAATAGCCAAGATGTGATGTTGATTGAGGGTGATTAATTAAGGAGAATGGAGGCATGAATTGAAGTTTTAGTCATGTGACAAGTATCACACATGTGAGGTGTAAGAGCTAGATTGTAATGCCAAAAAATTTCTACCAAATTATAGTTAAGGACAAAACACAAATTTCAAATTTCGACCACAACCACTAGCATAACTCACAATAGTTGCTTCTTGTAAATGCACTTCATGAAAGCATAACAACAGTTGACCAATCAATTAAAATAATTTGGTCAAGTAAACTATTGTTGTGACAATCATGGTCAGGTTCAAGTGGAGACATGGAATCCACATCACCAAGATAGACCTAAATAGTTCAACTAACTAATTAATAATCTGAAACATAATTCAAGTAACATGTTAAACAATAATATATATATATATCATTAGTAAGCTCAAAGTAATAAAAAGAGAGCAAAATCTAGGGGTCAAACCTAATTCCTCGAGGACTCATCTTTGATGGTTGTGCCTACATATTGCATAGAGGCTTCATAGTTCAACAACTTGAGCTCACCCAACTCATATTTGATTGACCAACAATCACACATTTCACCAAGGTTTAAATCACAACAACTCACAATGGTATAGTAAATAGATAAAATGATCAACAACAATTAATCTATGACTTCTCTTTTTACTACAAATATTAATGGTTAACAATCCCAATTGTAATGCTACTCAAGGGCCACTTGCCAAAATAGATAACCAAGTATAATCTAGAATGAAGGTGACCATGTCATATCTTAAACAGATGATTATAATTGTTGTGCTTTTAACCCATATCATACAAAGGTCACAATATAATATTTATAAGAATATGAGGTGATAGATTATTAAGACAATTCACATATTGAATCTTTCTAGACAATTCAACCATCATACACTTGGTTGACCAATACAAGGGATATAACCCTTAGGTTTAAAGATGACTCTACCTTAGTCACACTCATAACCCAATAATACTGACATACGCTAAACTCATTCTCTACTCCAATTCATCACATGCCTCTATTTTTTAATTTATAAACTATATGAGTGGGTACACAACCCTTTCTAGGGTCCTTTTCCCTAGACAGTTTCATAATCAGTTGCCACCCACTTAGGTGAAGCTAGGAATCATAAAAATCGTTAAAAATATCTTAACAACATAAGGGGTATAAAATCGATCCCAAATAATTTGACAAAACTCAGTCATGCATAACTCAAGTTGAATATATATGTATTAACATAAAAATGTATTATAGGGATCTTGACAATAATATCTTATATTTCCCTTATCAGACTTTTGATGATCAATAAGTTCTTGAAAGATATTTGGGGGGCATCTTGCAAAATTATTCCCTTGATAAATTCACATATACTGAGTATTAAGGTTAGGAAAATTTAATACTGGATTTATAATTTCATACTGCTTACTTTTGATATGCACAAATTTTATAGACAACTTATTCATAAACAATGCACATCACACATACACAATAATTTATTGTCTGGAATTAATATCTATTTCTCTTCAAGGCAACAATCCTAGTTAAGTGAAATGTTCAATGACCATTTCTAACCACGAGATTAGTAACAACAATGATATAACTCAAAAGAATCAAACTTGCTCTCCACCTGACCATATTGACATCATGAAGCCTCATGAGCTCTAGCCAAACCCCTAAGCAAGAAATATTTTAGCCCCATGATGATGAAATAGGGTCTTCCATTTAGATAATATAAAATGTTATTTCAAGACAAGACTTATCTAAGTAACTATCGAATAGTTCCATGAGTGCGATACTCAAATTTTGCTGAACAAAGCATTCCAACACCCATTATTCTTACTAGTTATTATGTATCAAAAACTTATATAAATTACTCTTACTGTCATTTGAAGACCAAGAAGGACGTAAAAACCCAAGCTCTATTTTTTTAGGGATAAGATTAAAATCACCATACGATGGCTTATGAACAAGGGTGTCACTTGAGACCAATGGAATGGTCAATGGAAGCCAAAATTCTAAACACAGTTGCCAAACACTCATGGATACAATCTGGACATAAATAAAAACTCCTAAATATTACCCCCACTCAATCAATACACAAAATACATAACCAATGCCCCCAATACACACAATAGGTTCTGTAGACATGGAAAATGTACCGATTGATCATATACACCTGATCCTAATTTTACTAACACCGCTTCATCTTGAATCATCTCCTTTGCTAATCGTTTAATCAAATAATCTATATTTGATTAAATTCATCACATTTCATCTCTTAATTAAATAAATCATTATTTATCTGATTAAGTCATCATCTCCTATTGATTAAATAGATCATTTTATTTAGTTAATCCTATAGTCTCTCTTTAATTAAATAATTCACTTTATTTAATTAATCTCTAAAGTCATTCTATTAAATTAAATAAATCAATCTTTATTTAATTTAATTTAACATCATCTCCTTTTTAATTAAATAAATCAAAATCTTTATTTAATTAAGTCTAAATCATTTTCCTCTCATTTTGATTTATTTCAATCCAAAAGTCTAAGTCAAAATGGTCAAATCAACTAATCTTTTAAATTAATTAAATCTTGATTAATCTTAATCTTAATCACCTAAATCCTCTATATTTTGCAACTTGCTCATGAATATCATTTTAATTGATTTATTAAATCATCATTTACTTTAAAAAAGGCATCAATGTTGGAATATTCTCCAAATTTGAAAAATCCCTCCAAAAGGGTTTGTACATCCAACAAGGCATTTAAACCTCTTACATGTCCTTTTGCCTTGAGCCAAGTGGCATTAACTTCATTTTCTCCCTCCAACATGTCATTTCATCAATTTTGAATTTCCACCTAATTGCATTTAATTGCACAATGACCAAAATGTGCTCCACCTTTGTCCACTCACATGTTGACAAGTGGCACTTGGTCATTGGTTGGTGTTTGCTCCCACATTCATCCCTTTTGCCTCATTCTCCATCACTCTCATCTATAAATAAGAGGCTTTCACTTTGATTTTGGATCCACAACTTCATGCAAAGACATTATCTTGAGATTTTGAATTTGCTTCATCCATTGCTCATCTATTTTCATAGTTTTTATCAAGTTTCATAGCTAGGTTATGACAAAATTGCATCAAGGAGCTTCAATCTTCATCAATCATCACCAAGCTTACAAGAGATTGGGAAAGGGCCATTTTCCACATCAAAATGGCCCCTATTCCCCCATGGGATTGTGAGTTTGCTTGCATTAGATAGGATTTGATAGTTTTTTATTGTGTTCTTCACTTCCATTTCTTATTTTGTGCATTTCAAATGAATTCTATGGGGAATGTTGATTTAACTTGCATATTGATCTAATTGTGTGTTTTTTTCTCATGTTTGTGCAGGTCTAACATCGACATTCACATTTTGGCACTAGAAGGAGGGAAAATATGAAGATATTAACACATTATTTTGAGAAAATTTTGTTGTTTTCTTGACATTTTTGTGCCTATAGGAAATTGTGTCACTATCAGTCCAGTGACACCATACAACGATGCTACCAATCCAACGATGCCATACAATGACGCCGAAAACTCCAAACTCCACCGCTGAGGTCTTCCCACCCAGAAATTTGAATTTCTAAACTGCAACACTTAACTATTTTCCTGTCACCGAGTTTCTAAATTTCAAACAACGTCACTTGCTCAAAATAGCACCACAATTACGCTCACTAGTCTTGTTGCAGAGCACCGCTATTAGTCCCAGTGGCACTATATAGCACCATTGGCCTCTACAAACTACGTCGCCTCTGCGGACTGCGTCGTTGGAGTTGGGTAAAAGGAATTTTCAAATTAATTTTAACATGTGCCTTTTTTATTTTGGTTTCTTTTGACTACTAACTAGCTTTTGACCTCTATTT